>PVJX010000806.1:0-206711 GCA_004027295.1 Dolichotis patagonum
AGCAAAGGCAATTCTAAGCAACAAAGGCAAGGCAGGAGGCATCACAATCCCCAACTTAAAATTATACTACAAAGCTACAATGATAAAATCAACATGG
Organism: Dolichotis patagonum; assembly: GCA_004027295.1. Classification (NCBI taxonomy): domain Eukaryota; kingdom Metazoa; phylum Chordata; class Mammalia; order Rodentia; family Caviidae; genus Dolichotis; species Dolichotis patagonum. The sequence goes on from PVJX010000806.1 coordinate 98, forward strand.
TACTGGAATAGAAACAGACCGGAGGATCAGTGGAAGAGATTGGAAGGTACAACCACAACCACAAACTCACTCAACCACATTATCTTTGATAAAGGGGCCAAACATGCTCACTGGAAGAATGACATTCTCTTTAACAAACGGTGCTGGAAAAATTGGCTGTCCATATGCAGAAGACTAAAACTAGACCCATGTCTATCACCATACACTAAACTAAAATCCAAGCAGATCAAAGATCTAAATATTAAAACAGAAACACTAAAACTGCTGGAAGACAAAGTAGGTAAAAATCTCAAATATATAGGGGTAGGAAGAGAATTCATGAACAAGAACCAAAGTACATGGGAAACACTTCCCAGAATCAATAACTGGGACCACATCTTATTAAAGAGTTTCTGCATGTCAAAAGAGGTTTCCAGCAGAGTGAAAAGAAAACCCACAAATTGGGAAAAAATCTTCATGGACAGCGCCTCAGACAAAGGACTTCTGTCTAGAACTTATAAAAAATTTAAAAAAATCAGACCTTCGAAATACAAAACCCAATCCAAAAATGGGCATCTGAAATGAATACACAGTTCTCAGATGTAGAAATACAAATGGCAAATAAATACATGAAGAAATGTTCATCATCATTAGTCATGAGAGAAATGCAAATTAAAAGTACACTGATATTCCATCTCACCCCAGAAAGAATGGCCAAGATAGAAAACACTACCAACAACAAGTGTTGGAGAGGCTGTGGGGAAAAAGGAGCTCTTCTACACTGTTGGTGGGAGTGTCGACTGGTGCAACCACTGTGGAGGTCAGTCTGGAGATTCCTCAAAAAGCTGGGTTTGGAAGTCCCATTTGACCCAGCTATTTCACTTCTGGGAATGTTCCCAGAAAAACTGACAACATCACACCACAGTGATATATGTCCACTCATGTTTATAGCAGCACAATTTGTAATAGACAGATCTTGGAAACAACCTAAGTGCCCATCAACTGAGGAATGGATAAAAAAGTTGTGGCATTTTTATACAATGGAGTACTGCTCAGCTATAAAGAATGATCACATTGAGATATTTATAAATAAATGGACACAATTTGAGACCATTCTCTTAAGCGAAATAAACCAAACTCACAAATGTAAATACCGTATAGTCTTCCTAATATGAGAGTTGATAAGAGTATATAAGATTTTATGGTAATCATGATTTCCCATTTCATTGCTTTGAAGACTTTCAATGTTTTCAATCATCAGTTGGAATGGTTTTATTCTGTTTTGTTTGACTATATCATGTTTGATGATATGAACAGCTGTTTTGAAGAAAACAAACATTATGACAGCTATTGCTGATTTAATATCATCCTTCTTATAAGTCCTACCACGCTTCTATTCTTCTACTACCATTGGTTCTATCTATCTATCTATCTATCTATCTATGTATCTATCCATCATCTATCTATTGTGTCTTATTGGTATTTGAATATGTGTGATAGTTTAAACAAAATTTTTCTATGAAAAATGAGATATTATAGTACCCATTGATCATTTTCTGTTATTCGGTTCAGAAAACCCTGTAATTCTTTCACTCTTTTCATAGCTTTATACTATTTTGTTATGTTTGATTTTATTGAATTTGACACTATGCACAACTATAGCAGAGTAAGAGATATTATGATAGCTACGGTTAATGTTTGGTTGTCTTAATATAAAGTACTGTGTTGCTTATGTTGTCCTGTTCTGATCTGATCTGTACATCCCTCTTTTGTTTTATTCTCATTAAAATAAAATTTAAAAAAAATTATGACATTTTCAACTAACAATAGTTTTGTCAGATATAATATATAAGAATATATGTATATTTTTTTTATTTGTTTGTTTTACTTAATAGAAATACTGCATGCTGAGCATAGTAGTTTCTTGTATCAGAATAAGATTGGATCCAGGACCCCAATCAATATCAAAATCTGAGGACACTAATGACTATTATGTAAACAGGAACATTTGCATGTAATTTGTGTACATCTCTCTGTGTACTTTTTTCTGTTACTTGTAATACCCAAAAAAATGCAAATTCTATATGAAGCATCATTATGCTGTATTGTATTGGGAACAAGATGACATAAAAGTCTACATATTCAGTATAAATGACTTTTAAAATATATTTAAGGGGAAGCTGGTTGAATTAATGGATGGGAAATCTACATTATGCAGATATGACTACACTGTATTTGTCTTGGTTACTTTTCTCTCATTGCTACAGCAAAACACTGAACACCCAAAATGAAGGAAGGAAAGGTTTATTTAGTTCACTGTTTGTGGAGGTTTCAGTCCATAATCAGCTGGCTCCAAAGCAGGGTGCCATGGCACTGGTGCAGTACTTGAAGACAGCAGCTATAGAAAAGGGGAGAAAACAAGCCTGTTCTCCTCCCTTATATTTTACACAGGCCACATTCCGTGCCCATTCAGGGTGAGTGTAACACTCACAAAATCTCCTTGTCCTCCTTTGCCCAAGACGAGTAAGAACCCTGGTTTCCTGCTGAATCTCTCAGCTAAATTTCTAAACTTCTCAAGTTGATATAATGCATCAACCATAACAATATTGTTACTTTATTGATAACATTCCTTGATCAAATATTTCAGAAAAACCTAGGATTAAAACTCAGATTTTTCTTTCCCAAATCTCACCCATATGAAACTATATTTTTCCAGGATTTAAAATATTTTAGTTTTTAAGCCAACATATGATAATTTCACTATTGGGTTCTTAATGTTTAATATAATTAAAATAGCATATTTTTTCTCTCTCCAGCAACTGACTCCAGCAACTGAGTAAGTATCTTCAAATGTCTCCCAAATCCTTGAGCCTAGATATTTTTTCATGTTCTAAGAAAATAATCTGGATATGTTCTTACTCTATATTTGACACTTTTTAGAGGAATGGAAAATAGTACCTCATGAATCTGCAGAAAATGAAAAGGCACTGAAATCAAGCTTCCCAATCTCAAACTCAAAAATGCATCTAGTGATGTGTAATATATTACAAATACTTACAAAAGCTGTTCATGGGCATTGTAACACAATTTCAAAGGTAGTTTGATAGAAATATATTAAATAGACACTCCTATTTACATTTTTTAGAAAGAAAATAGCTACTTTTAAACTTTTTCTTCACCACAAAAATCTATTTTGAGTAGAGAATCAGCTAGCCTTGGCAATACAGCGTTGTTAAAATATAATCTATACATAAAAATATATCAATTTTATTCTTATTAATAATAACCAGAGAAAACCATACCTGGGCTCCATCTAATCCTTCCATTTGAACTGTATTTTCCATCACATGAAATGCCACTCAAGAATTTGGATTGATACATATGTTCCAGTTGAGCATTGATATGTAAGAATTTTTTTACAGTATAAGCAAATGTTGAAATCTAGGTTATTAATGATTCCATTGTGCAGTTATCCTGTTGAAAATTCTTTATCTGGACAGGAATAGAAATGATATTATTTCTTGGGAAACTTATGGACTTCATTTACAGATTAGAGTGAGAACTATTAACATTAAACTGTTACCTTTGCGTGTGCTCCGAAGAGGTATCACAGCCTCTGATTGTATTAGTCAGGGTTCTCTAAACACAGAAACCTGTACGTAGGCTCTCTACACCGTATTGGTTATATAAAGACTAAAATTTTCTAACAAAGTAATAGAGTATGGGCCCTCAAGTGAAAGAGGTACATTTTTTCCTGAAGTGAGAACATTTGGATTTCTCTTCAGAGAGTAAACACCCTGGGAAAACATGTTCCCTTTCCCCGGAAGAGGACCAGCCCATGTTACTGGTATGAACCCAGTTTTTTTTCCTCTCTGATAATTTAAGCATTCTATAAATACTTTCGACCTGTTTGTTTATTTATTTAGTTAGCACTTATTTTTATCTTCGGATCCGTTTCCTGCTCCTTACCTTCTCAAGCGTATTTATGGCTTTAGTATTCTTGCAGTGCGATGGCTCTGGCAGCAAAGAAGCCGAAATTGAACCAAGGCAAAGATGCCACAGATCACCTTGAGTTATACTCAGTGGCTCACGGAAGTACAATCTTACTATAAGAATACTTTTTAGATATGCTTTTGTTTTCTTTTTACCTGTATTTTGTTGCTCTTGTCCTACCTTGGCTGTCTTAAAGTTTTGTTGTGGTAATTACTTTATGTGTAGATGCACATATTTAAGTTTAAGTTTCATACTTTGTTACAGGCTCATAAAATCAAAGGTTCTTTTTCCTTCTTTAAAATGCTGCACAATTCTCATTCATTTTCTGCTTTGTTTTGCTGCTGGGGACTGAACACAGGGCCTTGGGCAGGCTGTAAACTTGCTGTATCTTTGAGCTATAGCCCCGGCCTCTCAGCCACTGTCCACTGCTATAACAAATCTACCTTTGCCCACATATGCGAGTGTTGTTAGGATAAGTAAGCTCATTTCTTTCTCTTTTCCATTTCTCAGTTCATTTATATTTCTACATTTTCAATCTGTTTACCTCTCTTATATGATTCAAGGGTAATGATTTGCTAGGGCTTTTACTGTTACTTATCTAGGGTTTAATATGAATCATTTTAATAAGCATTTACATTTTTAAAATAATTCTAGCTTAAAAATACCTTTTTTTTTCCTTTAGAGAAATCTGTTGTTGCCTAAAATTCCAAATCCTTCTTACAAAAGTACTTTGAAATATTGAAAGGAACAAAATCTCTTCTTTCAGTGTCATCATTATTTCTAGTATGTGAATTTCACTAGCTGTTCCAGGGCTGATATGTTGCCCTTTTTCAGACAAAACAATTTCCTTGAGGTTATGCTCATTGGGGTCATGGATACATTCCTACAGAGCGGCTTCACATGTGTCATTATAAGAGTCTTCAGTTACTGAAAGAATTTTTTATGTTTATTTTCAATTTGAGATGCTCATTGTCACAAAGATAATGGGAATGGAAACAATCATTTATGGAACAAACTCAGATTCTTTTTCCTAAATATAAATCTCTTTACTATTCATAACACTAGCTATTATTTAGCTTCTCAGCCACAAACATGGCTCGTGTGTAAGTTCTTTACAGTTTCTTTGCATGGATATGAAAGAATTTTGAAGTTCTTACTACTTCTCATACATGGGCTAGGATTTGTTTTTCCACCCTTAAACGGGGATTAGTTCTCCTGCTTCTAAAGAAGATGTGGTTTCTACATTTTGGCTGCTCACATTAAATTTTCTTTCACCCTTTGTAAAGAATATACATTTTTATAGATGAAATTATGACCCTTATAAAGATATAAAATAAATATTTATTAAATTCTTTAATTCATGGTTCAATGAATACACAGGAAACTCTTACAACTGAGTCAGAGGAGAAATCAAAGAAGCAAAACTTTACGTGGGATAAAAGAATGTTGACATGCATTTACATAAAGATATAAAACTAGCTTTTTCCACAGAAGAGTCAATTTAACCTCCAGTGGGAAAATGCTACCATGTCTCTAGATAAGAATTATTTTGCATTGTTATCAGTTTTCTACAATTTATAGAATTCTAAAATAGCTCATAGGCAAAAAAAGGAGAATTAGATAACATTGAAAAGTGCACTTAAACAATACATAGTTTTGCTTTGGAAACTCAGTAATTTTTTGGCTTATCCAAAATTTCCTTATATCTTAAATTTGAGTTTCTTTTAAATTCTAATACCTTGAACACTTATGTTCTTCCTTTTAAGATAACTGAATTTTTTAAAAATGTATTTTATCTAGTATGGTGAAGTCAGCATAGGCCACCATATTGACTAGACTTGATTAAATTGATTATACCTCAACATTAAATTCTTTATGTGTTTTTGTGATAAAAGTTTCTCACTTTTTTCATCCTAACAGACTTGTTCATCTACGTCTTTACTAAATTTCCCCCTGGTCTAGCATTTGGCAGTGTTTTCTAGGTTTTCTGTCTTGGTATTAGTTCAATGTGTGTTCCTGCCTACACTATTAACTGCTTTTCTATGCTGATAACCTGAAAATTGACACCTCAATTTTTCTCATGCTTCAGGCACTTACTTCCAACTGTGCAGTAGATATCCTCAAATACTATCCCACTGGCAGCTCAAATTGACAGGACCAAAACTGAATTCATTAAATACCCTCCACTCACTTCTTCCACAGAATTTCCAGTTTCGCCTTCTCTTAAATTTGCTGTGTATCATGATTTGATATTGGATTTCAATTATTCAAATTAGTTTCATGTAAATCATCCTTAATAACATCTTTCCCCCACTTCCACATCAATTGTTACTTCTTAACATCTCCTGAAATCATGTTTCTTTACCCAGTGTCACTTCCTCAGGGGTATTTTCTACTTCCCCATTCCTTTTGGAATTGTTTTAGCCTAACTTGCCACATTACCTTATTTCTAGTTTATAACTCTTCACCTGCTCAACAGGGACTTGTTTCTAACATAAATTTTAGCATATAGTTGTCTAATTTAGAAAACATTGGCTTTATAATATATTAGACAAATTTTAATCTTCATAGACACATGGAGAATTACAGAGTGGGCCTCAGCCTCATCATCTTATGCTTACACACTTAAAATTAAAATGTCTACACACTGAAACATGTGCCATTTCTTTAACTTACTGTGCTATTTTTATCTATAAAGCCACCTTCCCAAAGTATAACACTATCTGTAATAATTTAATGTTATCTAGATTCTTCCTGGTCAGGAGTAACCTTTTCTGAGGAAAAATCCCAGAAAACAAAACAAGCAAACGAACAAAAATCCTGATACCCAAATTTCTTTGTGAAAGTCAAACAATTTCTTCTTCAAGTTTCTTTTTAATAAATAATGAGCATTTAAAAACATATTTGTCTCTCGTATGAGTTTATTGTTGTGGATAAGACCACCAAATGAGACCAAGCTAAGGCTATTAATTCAGAGCTCAGTATACCAAGGAAATAAGCTGCCAGCTTTTGCATTTGGCAGAGACTGTGAACCGGCAAACTGAGAAAACTTGGGAGTGGAGGATCAAGGAGGGGAGGACCGCTTTCATTTGCCCTGATTGGAGGTTCTTTCTACAAGGAAGCGTTAAACAGGCTAACTAGCAGCATGACACCTGAAGAGATTCATTAGCGATGCATACATGGTTTTCTTCAGTTTTTCTGAACTTGTGATAAAAATTAGGGAAGCTGTCAATTCTTAATCAAGGGGTATTTTGGGCCAATTACTACACAGATAATTATTTGGCTTCTTGGACCAGCTGTTAAAATAGCATTCTGAATTCCTGGAGGAGTCACTGTGGATCATGGATTGGTTTGCAGTTGGTTGCTATAAATCAAAAGTCATAATTCTACTGTATATATTCTGGCCACTTTCCACTTGAACGTCTTTTCATTGTGCAGTGGACTGGTAACTGGTGTCAATTTAAACACCAGTGAGCTGAATCAGTGTGGAGCTGCGCACGGATGTCCCACCTGAGGACTGATTCCAGCATTAAAAGGAGGCCTAGAGAGGACGAGCAGCATTGTGGGTTCTCCTAAGTGGTGTTGTTGTCTGGAGCTGTTGGTTCTCCTGGAGGAGCTGGTCATGCTGGCTCCCCTGATATGAACTGGGCTGTTATTATTGGAAGACTCAGGACCTTGTTGCTGAGGATGGTTGTGGTTCACTTTGGGGGAGATTTGGTTCTTACTTTGAGCATCACATCCTGACTCTGGAGGGGAAGATGTGTGCTGTTTAATCTCCAGGAGAAGTTTGTCATGCTGGCTTCCTGGTATGTACTTGGCTATTATCACTGGAGGAGCTCAGAACCTCACTGTGGCTGAGGATGGCTGTGGTACTTTTTAGGGGAGCCCTGGTTCTTTTGAACATCACATCTTGGCTCCAGTAAAGAACCCTTGGCCTGCTGGCTCAGATCCTTTCTAGCCCCCTCCTTCTAGCTCCCACCCCCCACTTTTGGGCCTTTCCAGCATAGATCCATGGGATAGATTTGCATGAATCATTGTCATGGGCACTAGATTTTCAGCTGAACTCATGCAGGTTATTGCCATGGGATCCAGGCCCTAAACTGGATTTTGTAGATCTTTAGTGTTGTAGGTCTTTTGTAGGTCTTTAGTGTAGATTTCCTGCACTTCCTTTGTGTTGGAGTCTTTGGATGACGATTATAAATAATGCTGTAAGTCACGTGTCCTGTATTATTATCCTTGCAACTGCTTACTACAACACACTGTAAGGGGAAAAATTATATTTCTATCATGTACATCTGTGGTTAGATCAAAATGTATTTTTTTCAAAATTTTAAATGTTCCAGACTTTCTCAAAAAATTTAATTTACATATAAATAATTGCCTATATCTTTTTAACAATAATGAATCAACTGAGAGCAACACATGAATACAAGTAAATCTATAATAAATGATTAGATCAAAGGAAGGTAGTAGTAACATTTTAAATCATAGATGCAAATTCATTGATGGAGCTAAGCAAGGGACTTGATTCTGTGATTTCTTGAAGGTAAGGGCATAATAAGAAATATGGTGACTACATAACATATACATGGTTCTTATGGAGATTCAGATTTCTGTCATTAAATGTCTTCTAAAAATACATTCTTGAGGATTTTAGATTTGATTTTGTTATATATCATTGTACATTATGTTTTAACCTTTTCATTATTTTATCAGTTTGATTATTGTCCTATATTATAACTCCACATAAATATTTAAGTACATCTTTTCCAAAATCTATAAATGTTGTATGAATAAGTAAGTACCACCGTAACATTTTATAGTTTATGATTGGTGGTTGAGATACATCATTTTTATTATGATTTAAATTTAGGTCCTATGATTTTAAATCCTCTTTCTATGCATAAGAACACTTGAATGAAGCAAAGCAAAGCTTTGTTAAAAAAAAAGACTATAATAGAAAGCAAAATAATACCAAACTTTGCAATTTAATGTAATGGCATTGTATATTGTCTATTGTTAACCCTGTTAATTAAGCTTATTACTCAATAAATTAATATCTACATATGTGTAACCATTATACTGATTGGTCAACCATGACTAAGACCCTCAAACACAGTTGCTTAAAACAATATAAAGTTATTTCCTCACAGTTATGAAAAATGGAAGCTAAAAGCGTATTGACATAATCAACACACTTGGCCTTTCAGCAGCCTAGTAAGAAAACTATCTTGTCTCTTCCAGCTTATGAGGCTCCTGACAACCTCTGGCACTCATGCACCTCTACCTCCCTCATTTACATATTTGTCTATACCACTACTCTATACCTTCCCCTTTAGTTTGTACCTTTTAGTGTCCTTCCTTTTTCACCAAAGTACATTTGCCATATTAGACTTAGACCTAACATAGTCCAGTAGGATCTCATCTTAATTAATTACACTTAACAAGACTATGTTGTTAAATAAGACCACAAACTATGGTAGCACTATTTGATGGATTAGAATTTGGAAGGATATTATTCAAGCTAAATACTTGATTTTAAACTCCCTGTTATCGTCACAATTTTTAGAGGCTTTGTAGGTAGCTAAAGCTTAGAAAATATTTTCTACATATTTCATAATGTATATTGTATAGTTAAAATAGTGTGTTATAATAATTTTTTCTCAAAATAAAGTTGATTTTTTTTTTGCCTACCCATGATTACAAACTGAGATGATAATTTGGAAAAAAGCATGCCTATCAACATGCAGATAACAGTTATATGTACAAACATCTCCAGGATAAATGTCTCCAGTGTTTAAAAATTACTAAGAAAACCAAAACTAAGAGTCAAAATAAATTGTAATTATTCTAAGTACAATCACAAACCAATAAAAGTAAATAAAATAATAATACATTTAGCTAAAATATTTCCAATTTTAGGACTATAAACTGCAAACATGGGAATGAAAAAAGTAAATGTTATATAAAATAAATAGATTTCCATAGCTTTTATATATAAATAGCTTTCTATAATAGGTTATAGATTAAAATCATTAATAAATTGACAATTTTTCCTTTTTATTTATGGATTTAAAATGATCTCAGTGAAAATGTCAATGGAATACTGAAAACAAACTGAAAGACTATCTCTTGAATGTATAAAAATTTAGATGTCTTCAAATAGTCAAAATGATTTTATAAAAATGATTTTGAAGGACCCATTCTGATCTAAAGATTCAGTTACAAGAATAAATACATTATAGTATGGAACAAAGCTGGAAGATAGATCAGTGGAACAAAATTTTGAGTCCAGAAATAATCTGATACAAAAAAGTCTAAATAACAAAGTATGCTCTTCTCAATGAATGTGTTGAAATAGTAGACTAGCTATAACTAGAACTTCCTCAAGCAATATATGAAATTTAAGTCAAACTGAATGAATACAAAATGTAAGTTCCAAAACTATTATAAAAACATAGGAAAAAATATTTCTCATCTTAAATTACATCAGCATTTCTTTAGTTGGAAATAAAATACAAATCTTAAAAAATTGATAATTCAAGCTTCATCAAATTAAAAGCTTTTCTCTTGGAAAAAATATAACTAAAAAAGAAATGCAAAGGTAGGCCACAGATTGGGAAAATAAATTTCTTGGAAAATTATTGATGTGAGACACATAAAGAACTTTTGCAACTCAATAATCAGAAAACAACTAAAACTAAGGAAACAAAACTCCATAAGATTTATGAAAGATTTGAGAAGAATTTTCATAGGTGAAAAAGTCAAAAAGCACATAGAATTTTAAGTACCATTTTTATTGTGACAGAAATATGAATTAAAGAAGAAACATAATGTCCCTATAGACCTGCTACAATAAATTATAGTGCCAAATACTAATGAGGAGGTAAAAACCACTGATTCTTGCATGATAAAGCCTGTGGGCGCTCAGAATGGTTAGAGTCATGTTATCAGATTTTGGAGTCCTGAAGTCTCCTTCTGCAGGTGGTTTCTAGGTTCTTTCTATCCTGAGCAAAGAATTAGTCGAGACAAGCACAAACAGTAGCAGGGTTTTGTTAAAGATAGGAAAAGCAAGGGCTCTTCAGAGTGAGTTTAGGCCACATAATGCAGGAAAAGAAGTATACTTTATAATATGAGGTGGGGGCAGCTTGCAAGGGAAAACATGGTAAAACCCCAGTGTGGACCATCATTTTGGTATCATTCACCCCTCAGACTGATGTTAGTCTAGGCCATTCTATGAAAACTCTACTCAAGTTCTGAAGGGACGTTCACATTCAGGGTTTTCCATACTTTTCTGGGCATGCACCCTAGAATTTTGCAATTAACGAGTCATGTCTACTTTCCCAGTCAGCTTTGTCATGCCCTAATCTCCTGTCTTATTTCCCACTGAAAGACATGTATTCCAGTAATTCCTTAGGAAATGCTAAAGGAGTGGATAGCTCTGTCTTCTATAGCTTTCTGTGACTGAACAGGGCTGTAGGCTTGGCCTACCTGGGAGTAAACGCTCTTCTAATATCTTGGGGTGTTCTGGTTCATTGGCTGGTGTAACAAAAAATGCATCCGAAGACAATCAGAAAAGAATTGTTGAACTTCACTAGCATTTTGGGGATACAGAACCCAAATATGACGAGCAGGTCAGTTTTCCACTCTTTTGTGGAAGAAAAACAGTGGCAAAGAGCGAGGTTAAATTATCGAGCACCTGCAAGCCACAGCCTTAGCAAGATTACCTTAGCAAGGTAATGGATCTAATTAAACATTGGAATTGATACACACGTGCTTACTTAATCTGTGCTGAATGAGGGTCAATAGTGACTCTACTTACCTACTCCAGGAGCAACAAGGAATCTTGCCTTCTAAAGAGGAACCCCAGTTTTTCCAGCTGTCCGGATTACATTTCTTCTTGGTGCTGTGAAACTTCTAGCGACCATTTCTGAGGTAGCAATTTTATAGTTTGTCACCTCTTCCCTTGAGGAAGAAACAGAATGATTACTCAGGAACTAGGAATAAGGTTAGGAACTTGGCGCCCTGTAGGGCTGTCCCACTTGCCTCCCTATCAGCTTCTATGTTTTCCAAGGAGCCTTCAGTTATCTTTGTGGGATTCTTTACAACCCATGACTGATCTATTTGGGTAGATGGACTGTCTCTACAAATTGTAGAATTTCCAGGTTATGTGTTATAGATTATTGATTGTTAGTCAGCAAGTGCCTTATTGGTACAGTGCTGCATGGACATGTAACATCTGAAAGTTCTAAGTGGGGTCTATAATACATATGCAGTGGTACCTCGGTTCAGGAACCCTTCTATTTATGAACAATTTGGTTCACAAAGAGAAGCATTTGGCAAAATTTCTTGTTGTGTGAAAACTCTACGTGACAAACATTTTGAGTATGAACATGAATGTGGCCAACTTTCCAGAGTTGTGGAATAAATTAAGTTTGGGAATTAAGTACCATCTTAGAGCTTAGAGCTTCCTTGCTCAATAGCCATGTAATACCCATGAGCTCCACAATTTGAGTAGAGATTCTTAGGGGAAGTGTGACTTGTGAACTATATAACTTGTCATTTGAAGTTCTTGAACAAAGGTAGTTTCATCTGTTAATCACACCTTCTCAGTTTGTGTATTCTAAGCCATTTTTTAGAAAACTTCCTCAAATTCTCACAAGAGGCCACATGCAGGGCTTTGGGAACTGCTCTGTGCATATGTTCTGTGATTTTGTAATTAAGTGGTCATGCTTACTTTCCCAGCCAGCTTTGCCAGACCCTAATTTCCTGTCTCAGTCATGCTGTAAATCTGTTTGTGCATTTAAAAATATCCTATCATGAAACTTAGGAATGTCAGGCCTACATATCTACTAAAAGATAATAAAATATCCTTTCACAAATGTCTTCACAGCCAGGCTTATATAATTTTTTTTTTAGGTCTCAGGGATTGAACTCATGACCTTTTGCTTATCAGGCAGGTGCTGTACTAGTTGAGCTATATCCTTGGCCACATACAAATATTTTTAAGGGTACTGTTCATAGTAGACTTGAAGCAGTCTGAGACCACCAGTGGGATAGGAAACAAACAACTCCAGGGCACTTAACCTGTTATTTATTAAAAGAGTGATTTGTGCCTTCTTCTGTGGAAGTAAGGAACTTAAAACTAGAAGTTCCTAAAAACAATGACCCTTCACATTAGAACAAAACTTGATCTCCATTTAGTTAAACTCTGTATCAAATCTCTTCTTAGGTTTGTTTAAGGAATTGTTTGTCTAAGTTGGGACAAAACTGATCACTCTAAATTTATACAACCTATCTCATACACTTTCAAGACTGAGACATCAAGATAAGAGAACAACAGGGACATTCTGATGTGCCCAGAAGTCTCCACTGCCCTCAACCCATAGTCACCTTGAATTCCTTGAATTCTAAGACCAATCCAAGACCACAGTCATCTGATGGAGAGCAAACTACTCCCTTATGCAATAAATACTTCTCCATAGCCAGATTGCAAAATTACAACTGAGATAATGATCAACCAGGCTTGCTTTATGCAAAAGTGCTATTAAATTTGGCCTGGTTCTTTTTGTAAAAGGGCCAGTCTGATTCTCTTCATGAGAGTGATCTTCCTCCTGTACCACAAGCTAGAATCTTTCTTTTTAAATTTGCCCTTATCTAATAAAGTACATATACAACAAATTTATGTATACCTCATACTGATGCTTCCTGAAATTCATTTTCCTTTAACTGAAAAGTTAACAAAGTTACTCTTGATGTCAGGGGAGTTGAGGTCCCTATCACTCATTTGGAGGACCTTTTGACTGGTCCATTTGGTGATAGACCAAAATGTAAACAAGCCAATATTCATCAACTTGTGATGGATAAAAGTCTATGATATTGAGGCAGGGAACAAGGGAGTGGCAAAATGTCTGGGAAAGTGGGCATGATCTGTTAATTACAATGCTCCAGGCCACATGGACAGAACAGTTCCCAATGCCCTGAACATGGAGCTGATCAGAGAATGCTATCTTCAATTCTTTGAGTGAGAACTCGAGCAGGTTTTTCATATGCTGACCTAGACCTGATCTTAGGGGACGTCCCAGGCCATTTGAGAGTTGCATTCATCTCTCTAAGAACTCAGTTGGTCAATACACTATGGAAAACATCCTACAGACACCATCAATCTTGCCATTTTGCTGCAAACTACTTTTCATACCTATGGTTAATGCAAAACGTAAAGAAAGTGGTATTAAATACTTTATATACAAGCTTCTATTTCTCTTTACCTCTGAAAAGGTCTAGGAACCATTGTACTTCAATAAGCCTCCAAAGGAAAAAAAATCATTTCTTTGATGATCTTGTCACGAGATGCCCACCTACCTCTCAGAGAACTATGGGCATTTCCTCCCTATTTCTGTCAGAAGCTAGTACCTCAGAGAGATCTAGTACTTTCAAATATGACCTAATTGCCTGACATAGTCTTTGATAGATAGATGATAGATAGATAGATAGATAGATAGATAGGTCTTTCTTATAACTGGGACCTACAGGAGGATGAAAAGAGAAAGACATGTAACTCTGAAAAAGAGGGCTGAAGAGGCTCAGTGCAACCCACACTGCTCCTGTCCATGACATCCCCACTTCCTGTGAGAAACACTCGGTGGTTCTTGGTGTCAGGAATAAATAATTTTAATTCCTTTGGCTTCTGTTTTAGCTCCTATAAAACCTTCCTCTAGATCTATAGCCATAATTGGGGTCAAGGGGAGCCTTATTCAGAGCTTCTTAACTTCTGTCAATCCATAGGTCAAATGTTCAACAATGAGTTTCTAATTGTCCCACAGTGTCCTGTTCTCTCAGTATGAAGAGATGTACTAGCAAAGTTGAGGTTAATTCTCCAATACTGGTAAAAGCCAAGTGAATTTTACCCATTGGGATTATGCCAAGTCATACTTCTTAGACCTCCCTGAGGTTAGTACAAAGTTTTCTTCTACTCATAATATTACCTCTTTCACAATTACAGGATTGGAGGTGAACAAGCAATTTCTCAGACCTATGCAAGCATTCAAGACAGTGACATAGCCTTCACAAATCCTGAAAAGGTATGACTGTCTATAGAAGTAGCTTTACCCAAAAAGGACATCAAAAGGCAGACTACACATTTTAAGTTCACACACATTTTTGAGGCTAACCTTCCACCCCTTTTGAGGACTACTTTTGAGAAAGAGAGAGAGAGAGAGAGAGAGAGAGAGAGAGATTGATTCTGTAGGCCCTACATGGTCATTGAGATAAAGCCATACATGCTTCTCCGGTGCTATATGAGTTAATCTGAAAACATAAGTAGCTTGATTTTCAAACAAGCAGACATCTATAAAACACAAGTAGGAAATTCTACAACTTTTAAAAATAATCTGTCTTTCCAAGCAGGTCATTGTCTTTCATTGCAAGGGACCCTAAGGGAAATGTCTAAAGTTTCCTTGAGAAATCAAAAGGCTAGTAAAAATGAAAAAAAGATATTACCCTTACAGCTGCTCAAGTCCTGGGGGTCATTAAACTGTTTCTTCATCAAGGGGTCCATCCGAAATCTATAAAAACTCTACCTGGGAAATGGCCACTCGAGTGTTCATGGGACTAGGCAAGTGGTGGCCACCCAACAGGTCCATAAAGCTTGCCCATTCTTGCTTACAATAACCATGGGAAGCTCAGAACTTCTCTTTTTTTAGAACCTTTACAGAGTAGAAGGACATTCCTTGGGGAAGACTGGAAATCAGAAAGCCAGCTCTACTTAAACTGTCTGAAGAAAAAGATCACCTAAAGGAAAAAAAAAAAGCTATTTTTGTTAATATCTTGAATGTCTCTGAGGTTTCTCTTTAACAAAAAGCAGGACTCCAGTACTGCTCTGGATGCTGATAAGTAGAGTCACTAATGACTTCTAATTCACTACAGCTTAAAAGGGGCACCTGTATGGTGACTCCTGGTTTTAATGAGATCTGTAATATGAACAATCTTGCAATGCTATAGCTCTCAGGCTTTTGAAACTCTATCTAGCATCCAAGTTTACCATACTTTCTCATCTATAGGATGTGTGAAAATTTCACCTATTGCTTCTCAAACTTGGGCTGCAAGCAACTCAACAGTTCTCCACACAGAGACAGTAATTTGTTTCTTTTCATCTACTTAAACCCAGCTGGTAACCCACAACATCCTAAGGTATTTAGAGAGAACATAATCCCCAGTAAAGCCCTACCGCTCCTTTCGGAAGGAAGTAGTTACATGAAGATGGAAACCTCCATTCTTTCAGTACCCTGTGAAGAATTATGAGTATTATGTCTATGTGGGGAGGGAGGAAATGAAGCTGGAGACTAGGGCATGGCAAACTGGGTGGGGAGTGGGGATGACCTGTTAATTGCAAAGGCCTAAGATGCATGAACAGAACAGCTCTGAAAGTCCTATAGCTGGTGTCAATCAGAGTACTGTCTTCAATTCTTGTAAGAACTCAAGCAGGTTTTTGTAGGATGGCCTACCCCGATGTCAGCCTGAGGAGGGGGAGATAAAAATAGCCACCACTGGGCTTGGGGCCGCTGTGTTCTGTGTTTTAGAGTGGCGTGCTCTCATCCTTGCAGAGTGTGTTTCTTTTTCTACTTTTAGTTGGCCCACATTCGTTCAACAGGTCATGTATCTTTTCCTACTTTTAATAAATGCAAAATCTCACTATCTTTTGGGCTTTTTTTTTTTCCAATTTTTTGTTTAGGAGAAGCAGCTAGAAAGAATCTCCAGGATGAGTTCCAATAGCCCCAGGAATTGGTAGTAGTATTCCCTAAAAATGGAATTCTGCTCTTTAATAAAATATATAAACTTCTAGTTAATATGATAATATGGAAACCATGAAAAATATAATAAGGAAAAAGCTAGATCAAAAATTTTTGAACTGCTTCCTTCTATTTATAGGAAAGTTCTACAAAAGTACAATTAAAGCACAAAATTTATCTTGATAGTTATTGGTGGTTAGCATGGCTGTAAACTATTAGACAACAAGATTGTACTAATATTCGTAATTCTGAAATCCTTAGCATTTCTTAAATCTCTATTTACTTGGTATCTATTAGAAAAAGACACTTTCCCTAAACTCCTATTCATTGCCTTGCACCTTAGGGAAAATATCGCTCTTATCCCGCTTCCTGTCTGAGCAGGGACAGGTTAATTCACCTTCTCAAACCTTTCTTTCCTTTCCTTTTCTCTTCTTTTTTTCCTCCACGTGAGAAATACTCACCCAGTTAATTTTAAGGATTCTCTTGTTTCTAAGGTTCCAATAAAGACTAAAATTTTAGAAGAATCTTGGAAAAATATTTTTAAACAGCAAAATCATTCTAACTTTAAAATGAAATCCTTTGTAGAAAAGGGTTCCATATTCTTTGATGACCATGTTTCATCGCTTCCTTTCATTCACAATCCTGTCTGACATATCTGGATGCGAGGCTTCTAAGTCTCTAGTTCTAATATAAAAGGACAGCATTAGCAGCTTTCTGGGAGCAAGTACTGCAAACATGATGACCATCAGAATCTAAGAAACAGAATCTATACTTTACTTTTCAGCAAAAATAACTGCATTCGAAGAATGTTGTCTAGAAGTTTATTTACATCACAAAGGCAGTCCCTTGGCTAGATTCATCATGACTTCAGAAATATTTATTTTCTAAAAACAAACTATTTTAATCATATTTCTAACACATCCAAAAAAACTACAGCATATGACATATGTACATAAATATGCATACATAACACTATCGGTACATATATATGCATATATATGTTCCTAAAATGTTGTGATTTCTATAATTTCTTAAATTTTCTCCTGCAAAGAAAGCCCTTAAAAAAGACACTCCATAGTGTGGTGAAAGTATATACTTAAAGCTGTGAATATCCCTTTCATTAGCACCATGAAATGCCTTTAACTGGTGATTTTCATGGTATTAGGCTTAGCACTATACATTAATATGCCAAATGTTTTTTTAAAAGATCAGTGTGGCAGTTTAAAGACATTTGTGATCTGCCCTTAAAGCTTCTTCTCTCTACAAGCTATCATTTGTTTCTTATCATTTAGCCCATCTTCCTCTTTCTATAATGTCTTAGATCCTTTAAATCACAAATCAATCGCTACCTTTATCTATACAGAGGATCCTAAGTTATTTCAACAGAAAATAATCAATCCTTTTTCTGAATCACCAGCAATTGGTCTACACCACCCTATACTACCTAATTTTTCCTAATTCACTAATTATTAAGTTCATATTATTTTTAACCATTTTATTTTAACTATTCATCAATATGCACATATGTAAATTCATGATAGATATTTCTGTAACCTCCAATAGTTGTTGATCAATTAGATGGCAAAGAAATTTCTGTTTCATAATTTTCTCTCTTATTAAACTGGGAAATACTACTTTATATTCTTTAGCTATTAGCTGAAAAATTGAATCATTTATACATTTACCCAAAGTTGATATTGACAAATAGTTATTTCTAAATGAAGACTTCCTTAAAATTTTCTCATTACCAGCAAATGTATTTTGTTGAATACAAATATTTATTAAGTACCTACACTGAGTACAAATATTGGATGCTTGAAATATATCAAAATTCACCATAAAATTATTCCTCTCCCTATGAAACATATTAAGATACTGGAAAATATTAACTACAATGAATAATATCTATAGTACACGTGAAAGTGCCATTCATATAAAAAATAAAAGCCTCTTAGGAGGATAAGAAATGCTGCTAGGGACAGGATAAAAATTAAGTAGAGGAATCGGGATAATTTGATCCATTAAGTGTACTTCAAGCCATGACTTGAAAATTAAAAATAATAATAATAATGTATTAACTATACAAATCTTTAAGGCCAGACTGTCCTATACAACTCGTGTATCCCAAATTATTCATGATATTACAAAGTTTCAACATTCCTAAAGAATACTTTATAATCTGATATCACAACTTTCCCTTGGGTAAAAATGTGAACTTCTTGAGAATAAATAAATACAGGAAAATTTTATTCTGTACCCTATTATATCTTTTGAATTTTAAATGTTAAAAATTCATTATCTGCTCAAAAATTAAAGAAAGAAAAACTCCCCTAGGAACATTCTGCAGAGTTGCTGAAATTCCTCAAAATATTAAATTATTGTTGCATTTTGAGAAATATTTCATAAACCTTATACTTGTTGTTTGGATGAGATATCTAGATTTAGATTTTGCTGTATAACAAATCATTGAAATGCAAGGCACTATGCAAAGAATTTTCATTTATCCTCCATTACTTATCTTTGCACAATTATATAAGCTAATATTTATGGTTAATAGCTAAATAAAGCTCATGCAATCTCATAGGTAGTAAATGGTAAAATGGTGTGTCTCTTTTGATGATCAAAATTAAATGATTCAAAACATGCACATAGAGAAGCAACAGTAAAGCACACAGCCTGGCAGATGAAGATGGCATCAAAAAGAAGAATATTGCTTTATATACATTTACAATTATAAATAGGGCAAAGCAAAAAATAGCATACAAGAGGAAGAAATTATATGTTGAAATATATTTGATATTGATCAGATTTAAATTAAAAAGAACCATTTATCATATACAAATGCGTAAGGGAAAAATAATATATAAAAACATGTTATGACATGCTATTGTGGAAGAAATCTAAGTGGGAGACAGTATGGTTAATTTTCATACTAGAATGTTATTTCAAAAGGACATAGACTTATCCTTGATGTTCCAGACTTGGACACACAGCCACACTTTAAATTCCTTTTATAATTAAGGAAATCATCATTGTGAGTTTGGGAATCTCCTTTGCCTCTTTTTTGTCTGCATAACCATTTACTATTTCTTCTAACTCAGATCAGGAATGTTTATTGTAGATCTTAAGATATCAGAAGCTGCTCATGGCTAGACTCATAGCAATGAGCCAATTCATGCCTCCACATTCATGAATGAATTATTGATATTGATAATTATCATCAAGACTGGATATCTGTACTTATCTGGAGAATATAATGAGGTCTGTGCTTCTCTATGAAAAGCAGAGGCATATGAGAAAAGAATAATGTTGATGACAATTATGATAATGTGATAAAGCTATCATTTTTACATTTAATATAACCAACAACCACTTTAAGAACCTGGACACGGAGTTACCATGAAGCTGACTGCAGATGCAATGTCTGTTAAGAGGTGAAATAAAGAATTTAATCCAGGTGTACTGCTTTCCTGATTCCTCATTCTTAGCCCTAACTCCATGTAATATAAATGAATGTAAGTAGAAAATATTCACTGAGCATTAAAGCTACCACTAATCATATTTATAACTTTATCCATAAAAGCTTTAGGAAAACTTCTAGAATTGAGTGATTTTCATACATAATGGAAAACATGAATCTAAGAGAAATTACAGCAGACATCACTAGATCAGATATAAATGAGGTTTAATTGTTAGAGTCTTGTAAGACTGGGACGTGAACCTGCAGTGATGATAATGGATTCTGCGAATGTGTGTTCTGGGCTCTAGAGGAAATAGGTGGCAATTATCATTAGTGACTTTTGAATAAAGATGTTGGCGTCTTCTCACTCATTAGACCAAACAGTTCAATGGTCATTACAAGTGGCTGTAAAAAGCCCAGAAATGCCATCAGAAAAGGAGTAATGCTTATTATTGTAGCAACCTATTATTTCCATAATGGCAGTGTGATTAAGAAATCAACATCAGACATTATCCTCCATCAGCTGTGGTTTTTAAAAGCTGGTCGTTATGGTCAGAAATCAAATTTGGAGCAGTTTCCATACCTTTAGAGGAACTCACATGACACATACCATTTTCTTTTCCAACTGTGACTTTAATTTGAATATTATCAGGGGCAGGTCAAAACAGATCTGATATAAATCACTTCTAAAATTTGACCAGTGTTGCAGGCAGACACTCAGCGTTCTCTAAGAAAAGGAAATGGCAGTTTCACTGTCATGGTTTGTTACAGATCTCTCAGGAATAAAAACACCAACTCATTTTTTTGTTTTTCCTCACATATTGGTTATAAACAAAGGTGCAGGCCTTTGTTGATAAGTAATACATTACATCATGAGGAAAATACCACCCAGATTCAATGTCAGAAGAAGGAACAGTGTGGGCCAAATTGTAAACTAAATGATGCAAGAACTATAATACAGGACATTGTGCTGAAGGAAACAAATTCTCATTACTTTGAATAAATTTTTGAATTCCTAAAGTATGACCTAAATGACAATTATAATTGGATATTTACAATGAAAAATATGTACAAAACCTACAAGCAGTGAGTCAGTGATTATGCACTTGCTAAAAACATGTGCTTGGTATTTTTTTTTTAATTCCTTAATTAAATCCTAATTAGGATGTGCAGTGGAGTGTTAATTTTTGCTCGCTATACCTCCAGGGCAGTTTTTCACACCTTCAGGAGCCTAAGCTTATTCAGATATGTAAAAGATAATTACCAATAAAAAGGACAGCCACACTGTTGGTTTGGATGGTTGTTTCTATGTTTTTTTTTTTTTTTTTGGCCTCTGTGAAAACAGCCCCGGAGAACTTTGTGTTCCATGAATGGTGAGGTTTTCCTTTGCTGTAGTAGTGTCCACCTGGGCCACAATGTATGTAAACGTGCTTCCATCATTCCAGCCAGGGTGTTCCTTGTCAAGAAAAGAAGAGTTTGCCTTCCTACCAGGTGAACCTGAAAATAGGTTTGAAAGTAAATCAGGAGCACGCTAATTTTGTTTGTACGCAAACAGGAGGGTGGTGTGAATCCATAAAATCAAATCTAGCTGGATGTTGTAGGCCGTGACAATTAAATAATGTGTTCTGGGATGAGAATTAGAAGCTATTTTTCTTAATTGTTCTCCCATGATTTGCCTAGGGAAGGGCTAAATATATTCCTATGTGAATTTAAGTTCACTGTTATCCTTTTTCCATATTGTCAAGATATTTTTGGTTCCTTTCTATCACCCAAATTACCACAAGTCTTCATTACATTATACAGCTAAGATTCTAATGTAGATATAGAGTAAGAAGTTTATTTAAATAAAAGAAAAAATTCCAACAATTTTGCATTCTGAAAATTAAAGCAGTCACAGTGATGGAAATTATAATATTATACTATTAATAACAGTGAGCGTAGCAATAATAACTAGAAAATATTGCATTGTGACTTTATTTCCTACATTCTCTGTACAAAGGGTATTACATGACCCGCTTCAGCAACTTTCATAGCCAAATCAAGCCTTTTTTATGTAGTTTATTCATATGCAACTTCCTCAATGAAAAATAATTGCAGTAACAGCGAATAGATACTTCACAATCATCATCTGTGTACCCTAGCATGGGAGCAATCATCTGTAACACTATCACTCAGGGGGCTGAGGCAGGCGGATTGTCACGAGTTCCAGGCCAACCTGGACTATAATACTAAATCCAACGCCAAGGATTTGAAATACATGATGAGCTCCTGTCTCAGGAAAAAAAATTCTATTCTAAGAAGTTTCTTTTAGGGAGAACAACAGTCTTTATGTCCTGGGTTTATCTTTAAGTCTTGTTTACACTGTGAGGATGACTAGCCCCACTCTTAGGCCATGTCCCTTGCTAAGTGCCTATTCTCAAGGTAAATACTTAAACTGCCTTTTATAGTAATATAGATGTTGATGGAGGGCAAAATATATGTTATCTAAGAAGCTGTCATACTGAAGAGGGAGAAAGACAGAGAACCAAGAACAATAGCCTCAGATTCCATGGCGACAGTTTCTAAGAAAGAATTTACTAGTAAGAACTTTTGTCTACCCACTTGGTGGGCGCAAGAGAGATTTTCACAGGTGAGGTCCCAAGGTTAAAGAATGCACATGTGCAACACATCAGCAGCAGCAGCAGGCTGCATGGAGCAACAGAGCCGAGCAGAGAGCACAAGAGTACAAGAAAGCATGTTGTGACTCTTATACAGGTTGTTATTTCATTCTTGTAGAGAATTCTTGTAGAGTACTGTGTAACCAGCACATTCATGTTGATCTGTGCTAAGTCATGATTACATAACTGCAGCCCACCGTGCACCTGTGCTAGACAAGAAGGGTCCTTAACTTCAGGTGTTCTTAGATGCCCAGAAGCTTTTAAGCAGTCTGAGTGATTGCCCACATCCCATCCCCTCAGAGGTCAGGGGTATCTAAACGCAACATTCTAATATGTATAACATATATAGCTGCACAAATACTTGTAATTAACAAAGCAAGAACCATGTGATTTTGCAAAACTACTTGTTTTTTCATTTAAGCTATTTCATCCATAAGCAACATCAAAACCTGGCATGTAACATTCAAGACCTGGAACTTATGTTGAGCAAGGGCTTCAACCTGAAGGGCTGTGTTTTTGGTCCTTGTGGTATAGGGGAACAAAACTCCCAACCTACTCTATGTCTAGAACATGATGAGTTCGTTTTCTCCGAAATTGAAGAATGAATTTTAAGAACAATGGAGGTTAAGAGAAGACTATTTATTGAGAAAAAAAAATTTCTGCCTGAGACAGAGAAAGAAGGGGTCCTGAGTGGATTGTCAAATACTGTCTTTTTAAAGGAACTATTAAAGACTTAAAATGAGAAGAGAAGGGCCCAAGGTGGGGAAAACATGGGAACTTGCAAGGTGGGTAGAATATGCGACAGAACTATGGCCAACCAGTAAGATTTATCAGGTAAAATTGATTAAATCAGAAACAAATGGGGAAGCAAGTCACATAGCAAGTGGCTTTGCTTAAAGAACAGTGACTCTGCCTGTAGGGGATTAGGATGGTGACTCATGGCTTCCTCAGGGTGATAAAGACCTATTTAGAATATCAATCCTTACCATGTGAGTGCAATTGCTTAATCTTTTGTCTTGACATCTGGCTCACAGCAGAAGGTGTCTGTCTTCCCCAGGGTTGCAAGGTATCTTGTTTCCTGCACTGGTTCCTTGGAGGACCTAGCCCTGTCTGACTGCCTATAATCTTTCTATTTAACTCAGTTGCCTGTAACACTTGTCCCTGGTCTGATGCTATTCCTAGCAGCACCCCATACACAGTAGTCAATATTTTTGGTCAGACCTATTCCTAGCAGTCAACCATTGCAATGCCTAGCCAAGGCATCTGTTAAGACATTTCCTGGTGACAGCAAGGGTATGTACCATGAACCATGATATCCTACAAGGTCAGCTTTTGGCCACACACTCATGTATCTTGCCATAAGTTAGCAACCCACAAGGGATGGTACCCTATCTGTCCCTCCTGAGTTTCCTAAGCAAGCAGCCAGTATCCGCCCACTAAACACAACCCAAATGTACATGCACACATATAAGGGATCTTTGCCATGTATTGAAAGCAATCAGACTGTCCACAACTCTTCCCATTCACTTAACCTGCCTGTTCCAGTTTCAAACCAGAGTCTTCCATACTGGGCTGTACAGAGTCTGCTGTCCATTGCAATGTTGAGTCATAGCTAGACCCTTCAGTATATCCAGCATCAGCTGGAAGGCCTCTTTCCATTCTGCATAGGGATTACGGGTCCAGTCCTGCAGTCTGTCTTACCAGACAGGTTCCTTGGCTATATACATCATGGGTCCCAACCATTTCCAGTTTAGCTGCAATGGATCCACCAAGAAAGAGGTCCACTGTCAGATGTATGTCTCCCAATACTTGAGAGTGGAGGCCTGTACCCTACTCCTGGGATGCTGTCCCTGTTCATACCCCAAATATTTATCTGTCCTGTCATTCCTCACAGGCATGCGGAGCCAAATACAGCATTGCTGTTTCTCAGAGAATACCAGCTCTCAGCTTCCTTCCAAAACTGTGGCCAAAACCCAACAAGATGCTTCCACTTCCCTTTTTCTGCCATACATCACAGGCAAATCCATCACATACACACTGACTATCTGAATAAATGGCAGGTTAGGGTCAATGATTAGCAGGGCTTGCCTCTATGCAGCAGCCCTCTTTGGGTCCTGAAAAGCAGCTTGCTTTGCATCTATCCAGCAATGAGCGTCCACTGTATTTGTGCAGGCCTATGTTATGCCCCTGGTCATCTGGTATAAAGGGCACAGCAAGGTAGCTAGGTGGGTATGTCCACCAAAAACCTAGAAAGTCCATATGTACCTGTAATCGGCATACTGTTACAGGTCTGGGCTTACTCCACCATATAACCTAAGAATTTGACAGAAAAGCCAGTATCCTGGACCTTGACACTGCGTATGGCTCACCCCCATGTCGGCAAAGATTCCTTCAGAGTGTGCATGGTGGCTTTTAAGTCTGCATACAATCAGAAATTAGCATAATATAATCAATATAAAACAGTGACACAGAGTATGGTTTGGCCCAAGTGGCCAGGTCCAGGGCCACCAGGCCACAATATGGGTTATGTAAATATTCCAACTTTGTGGCAACACCTGGAAGGTCCACTGGATACCCTCCCAGGTGAAAGCAAATTGGTCCTGACTGCCAGTGTCAGTGTGAGACATTATGGTCATTCACCACGACCCATCTGGCTTCTGCATGAGCCAAACCAAAGGACTCTGAGCATGGTATATCACCCCTGCCTTTTTTCAACTTCAAGAAAGTCTGTCCCATCTCTTCATGGCCTCTAGACAGTCAATGCTGTTTCATGCGTACAACTCATGTGGCCTGTGGGAGAGTCATAGTGTGTGGTGTGGGTAGTCTCAGACTACAGTTTTCATCATGTGAGTTTACAACTGGAATATTCCCTGCCTGGTACTGAGCTATACACCAATTAGTATGTCCACTTCCACGATGTATTTGGCAACTAGGGGAACATAAACATCATACAGGCATGAAGGCAAACACTGGATAACCAAAATTATCTGGATCGTAGTGACTGTGGTTTAATGACCTTCCTATCCTTCTGTGCATGCAGTAGGTCCTGTAAAATGGTATGGGTTGCCATTTGTTAGTGTTGACTCAATTCCAGTATTCACCAACTCTAGTACATGCTGCACATTTATGGGGGGACCAGTAATAAGTCAGTACCACATGTGGCCTTCATGCTCCCAGGACCCCCAAGACCTTGGGACCTGAGACTGCTTCCTAATCAGGATAAAAGGCCCTGGCCCACTGGCCAGTATTGCTGCCCAGGGGGGTAACTACTTCCATAGAATCAGCAACATATCCAAAGGCTGCCCATCTAATTTATCTTCAGCTAGATCAGCAGCCAGCAGGTGAGTCCAGATCTGGTGCTGACCAACCTTCAGTGGTCCCACCACCTGTCACTGGAAGGATGACCCCCTCAGTCAGGACCCCACTTCTTTTTGTCCTTTGCCAGTACAATTTTTACAAACCTTGCCTTACCTTGGCATTTCAATTTCATGTCTCTCTACCTAGCAAACACATTCACAGCAACACGGACTGGGCAGTCTGTAAAGGGAGCTACAAGAGCTGCCATTGATCTGAACATGCCAGCTTGGCCACACACTACAACCATGTCCTTCATGCATGCATCGGAAGTTCCTCCTATGGGCTACAGTACTGCAGTGTGAACAGCAAAAGGAAGGTCGCTGCATTGTTTGATTGAAGGTGTCAACTTGAGGCATTTAGAAGCTTAATTAAATTGGCTTGGCACCTCTACACTCTAGGGTGCAGCAGACCCACCTTACGGTGGCTCGTCATCTGGTTGGTATAAAAGGGAAGGAGGCAGGACAGATGAGGTTCCATTTTTCAAGGAGCTCCACACTTTTCCCTCCTTATCCACATCATATCCTGGCTTCCAGTGCAGATTCTTAGGCTTCTGCCTTGGATCCTAATCCTTCTGGCATAGACTCTTCAGCATCCTGGTGTAGACTCTTCAGCCTTCCATCGCAGACCCTTTGGCCTATTGTTGTGGACTTGCACTGGACACTGTGGTGAACTCCAGACCTTAGATTGAATACTCGAACCTCTGGCTTGCAGACACCCACTGCACACTTCCTCATCCAACTCAATTGGCTGATCATCATAAGCCAATGTTATCATTTCTATGTATTTCTCATGTTATATATGTTTTCTCTATTAAAACCCTGACAAATACAGTCACCTTGATTTTCCCAAATCAAGCAAGCAACTGCCATCAACCAAATCATTACAGTTTAATTACATGCTTCTGGAACTGTCCCCTGCACAACCTGCAGAACCCATCTCACAGAGAAAGTGCTGGATATGTTGCCTATTTGGGACATCTCCGTGTGCTTATCTGCACATTATCAGCCCCATTCTCCCACTTCAATAGCAGCCATGCAGGCACTGTTCACCCAACTTGTGCTTTAATTGTTTTTCAAGCTCCATACGATCTATGGCTGTACAGATTATGCACATTGTGTAACATGTAGAGGTAGGTGGCCTCTTAGTCCCTCCTCCTGGGTTGGGAATTCCTGTACCAACATTTTTTGATGAATAGCTGGCCTAGTATGCAAAATCAGGGGATTTTCCCAGGGATTTCCTCAGACATACGGACTTACGCTTCTGGAGACATTTCTGGAGGAAGCAGAGCTTCCCACACCTCACAACCTGAGCTCTACAACAGCTCACCATTTCTCAAGGTCCTCCTCTGTCTGTTGTAGCTGGTCTACTTGCCAGACAAGGCCATCTGCCTCTTGATTTATGTAGCAGAAGAAAGTGAAGAACAGCCAAGACACCCGCCCCACCAATTCAGAGTGAGGAGGAGGAATTTGTCTCTCATTTCCAAGACTTTCAAGGCATCTCCAGGCCCCAAACAGACTTTTTCTCAGTTGTCCAGAGCCTTCTAAGCTGCAAAGAAAGTGACTATAGGTAGCCATGACAAGGCCAATGTTGCTTGTCAGCCATTCTCCAGGACTCTAACTCACCTTTGAGTGTTGTCTCCATAGCTATCATGGGACCACTCATCTTAATGTCTAATTGACTGTGCAAGTTGTCAGCCCTCTCGAAGAGCCCACAGAAGATTTTCAAAGGTGAAGACCCAAGGTTAAGGGAAACATATGTAAAAGATAGCAACAATAGCAGTTAGTATGGAACAGAGCACACAGCACGATATCTCAAGCGTGCAAGAGCTGCCTGCATCTTTATTGTATAATTCTGATACAGGATGTTATCTCATAGTTACATTCCTGTTTAGTTCTGTACAATCAGTACATGCATGTTGATCTGTGCTAAGTCAGTGTTACATAACTGCATTCCGCTGTGCCCATACTAGACAAGTGGGACCATGTTCTCAGGTGTCCTTGGACACCACTGAGCTTTGAAGTAGTCTAAGTGGTTTCCCAAAACTTTGTATTCACATATGTAAATTTTTATATTCCACAAAATGTTGAGTTTAACATTAAACCTTCGAGAAGATAAAATACTTGTAGATATACATGTAAGGAAGGATTTTCTAAATAGAACCTCAACAGCATAAGAAATAGCAAGAATCAACAAATGGGATTATGTCACACTCAAAAGCTTCTGTACAGTAAAAAGTTTATCAGTAGACTGAAGAGATGACCTACAGAATGGGAAAAACATTGTGCCTCCTACCTCTCAGATAGAGGACTAATTTCTAGGATATACAAAGTATTAAAAAAAATGTAGATCACCTAAAATTAAAGACTCAGTCAAGAAATGGTCAAAAGAAATGGATAGAAACTTCATAGAGGAATAAATACAAATAATCAACAAATATGTGAAAAGAAATTCAACAACTCTGTCCATTAGAGAAATGCAAATTAAAACAACACTAAACTTGCATCTTACAATCATTAGGTAAGCAAACAAGAACAAATGTTGACAGGGCTGTGGTGAATGGGTGTTGTTGGCTGGAATGAAAATTAGCACAATCATTATGGTAATCAGTATGGAGATTTTTCAAAGAACCGAAATTATAAATTTCTTATGTTCCAGCTATCTCCCTTTTAGGTATCTTCCTCAAAGAGCTTAAGTCATTATATTACAAAAATATATGCACACCATTGTCAAGAGTAACACAATTGCTAAATCCTGGAAGCAGTCTATAGACCCACCAACAGACAATCAGATAAAGACAATGTCTCCACATATCATAGAATACTACTCATCTCTAAAGAATGACACATTTGAGACTTTGTAGGAAAATTCATACATTTATTAAATATAATGTTGAATGAAACAGACAAGACACAAATTTAAATGCAGTAAGTTATCTCTCATTTGAGTTAGGCAAAGTACAATCAAAGAAAATAATAAAGAATGTGTAGAAAGTGACACCGGCATTAAAGTGGTCCAAGGAACAAAGTCAAATGGTGAATAGAAGGGAAAAGGGAAACGAGAGTTGCCATATCCCAGACAGCTTTCAAAGTTCCCAGGGGAAGGATGGTGAAGGGATGGAGAAAAATGTACAAGAATCAGAATACAGAACACTGAGGCCAGATAGAGCCCTCTCCGGAGGTTAGAAGAAGGAAGAAAGGAGAAAGAAGAAAATAAGAAGAAGGAGGAAGAGGAGTAATAGAAGAAGGAAGAGAAGGAGGAGGAGGAGTAAGAGGAGGAGAAGAAGAAGAGGAAAAGGAGGAAGAGGAGGGATCCTAATGGCTTAAGTACATTTATTTATATAATCATGATGTTGAGTGTCACATAAATTCCTCTGCCTAATAACATATCCACATGGTTGCCTTTGATGCCCAATGTTCTTGAGACTAAAGCAACATATTCATGTGATTTGCCTCAGATGCTCTGTATTCTTGAGGCTGGCCTTATTCAGGCCCAACAAGTGATCAGTTTCCAGCTTATGTACAGGAACCCTAATTAATGTAAACCCTATATACCATAACCAGTGCTAAGACAAATAACATCAACATATGTTGAAAAAAGAGATAGAGGAACCAGAAATGGAAAAGGGAAGGGCAATTAACTTAAAAGAAAAAAAAGAAAAGAAGCTGTAATATATACATATGATAACTCCCCAAGAGATTTTGTATAACATGAATTGCAAACATATATTAATAAAATAAAAAATCAAAAAAGATTTTAAAATATCAAAGCTGGCTAATTATTTGGAGGAAGTAAAAGGTAATTCTTTCTCTCCCTTATTTTGCCACCCTTAACACATCTCACTGAGTTTTTTGAAGTATGACCACCATGCATTTACATTTTATTAACTATTTTAATTTTATTAACTATTTTAATTATTTTATTACCCCTTATGTCTTAAAAATCATGTTCTATATTTAATATCAAATTCTTCAATTTTTTCAGTTAGATCTAATGAGTAAAACTCCACCCTTGTTTTACTCCAAATCTTAAAACTAGGAACCTTCAATTGACTTGTTTTAAGTTGTAATAATATGTACTGCTTGAGTGACATGCAATACAAATTTGGGAGTCAGATTCAACTGATAATAACATCCCTTAATCATCAGAATGTCACCTTTGAAAGGTTTGGATTTTTGGTGTAGGCCAGGGTTAGTTTACCTATTGCATGTGTGTTACTGTGTGTTTCTTTTAATATAGAAGATATTAATATATAAACAGTTTTTTTTTCCTCTAAACTAAAACCTCAGTCTCCAGGTTTAATTGCAGTGTTGGCATTTTGTTATAAATAAGTGAGTTTTGATTTATGGTTTGGGCATTCGGTCTATGAAGGGTTCACTATCACTGGCCTAGGCGAACCGATCTTTAGATGCATATCTGGTTTGGAAACTTGAGTGATGACTGAGTGCTCCAGGAGTATCTCAGGGTGAGATTAGTCATCTGACTTCCTTTGCCTGCCTTTCATATGGCTCAAGACTCAGCTAAGGCTGTGAACCTTGAGAGTGACTTTTCTTGACTAGGAGCCACACTAGATTATGGGTGTTGTTCTAATAATGGATTTTGGTCAACTGGATTGTGGGTGTTGTTCTAATAATGGATTTTGTGTCTACTTTTGAAGCATATCAAGAGGGAATATCAGACACCATGATAAGGTCATTATGTAATATGTATTCCTAAAATCTTGAGTCACCAAACTGAAAAAGAAAAGTTCAAATTCATGTTAAGATAATGGATTTTTGGAAGAAATTCTCATTGACTTCTCAAAACAATGAATAGTTACATATAAATTTTAAAAATGAATGTTCTTAATCTCACAGATGTTAGAGGCTGTGGTGGATTAACTAACAGCCAACTTGGAACACTCAGCTGAACTGAATCAGTATGGTTCTTGGTGTGGAAGAGCCACCTACGGATCGTTGCCCACAGCATGAAAGCAGAACTGAAAGGGAAGATGGTGTGCTGGTGATTCTCCTGGAGAATCATTTCACACTGGTTTTCCTGATACAAACTCAGCTGTTCTCATTGTCAGAGGAGACTGGCTCCTCACTGCCATTGAGGATGGCTGAGTTTCTTTTCAAAGTCTAGTCCTGTTATTCAGTGTCCACTTCCTGGCTTCAATGCAGATCCCTCAGCTTGCTGACACAAATCCTTCATCTCACTGGTGCAAACTTTCTAGTCACCACCACTGACCTTGGGGCTTCCCAGTACAGACCCTTGACACAGACTCACATGAGACATTGACCTGGGATCTAGGCTTCCAGCTGGACTCATGCTATGGGATTTGGGACCTAAGCTGGATTCTTTGAGTCTCTAGTGTGTGGGCATATCTCTTTCACTCTATTGCATTTGACTTTTTGTGTGAATATTATAAAATAATGTGTCCTGTATTAAACTTATTCCATTGCAAACCCTGACTACATCAAGGCCTTTCTCAAACTACCCAAACTAGTAAATCATGGAGGCAATATTTAAAATTTAGATATGGCTCTGAATCATTATGGAAGATATTTTGTATGTACTTTTACTAAACTTACTTGTCTCTACTATAAAACAAAGTAAGAGAGTGCATAGCAAGTTTCATTTCCATAATTTTATTCATTTCCCTTCTATCCATAATTTCAATATTTTTAGTATACTCATTTTACAAATCACACTTTCATCTCATTTTGTTCTCTGCAACACCACCAGAGAACAACTGTCAACAGATGTGCAAGTTTACAGATCATTAAATTTCCCTCTGCAGTTCATTTTTAGAAGTGCCCTCATGTCAAAGGGCTTCCTCTTTTCAAACTGAAAAGATTGGTTTTAGAACAGTTTTGCCCCAAACTAGAAACTTAGTCAATTTTTTCCAATGTGCAATTGACCTGAACAATTCTGGAGATAAGGGCTACCGTGAGACCAATTACTCCTGGGCTTGTCTTTGCGTCTTTATTTTATCTCTTCTGTCATCCTTCCCATAAAGACCTTCCTTTGGTTACCTGAAGACTCTGGGACAGATGGCTCATCAACCACCTTTGCAAGACAGCACATTTTTTTTTAGGTAGATCAAAGATTAAAAAATTCTATAAATCCATATGCATCCGTAACTTACTACCCCCTCCCTCCCCCACACCTCTTAAAATGTCATTTTGTATGGGACATTCATTTCATTCTATTATTTTCAATAAGGTAGAAAATGATGAACCATTTTTATAACCCCAGGTAAGTTATTACACTCACAAAATTTCATCCCTAATCATCCTTTGATATTGATTATATCCCACTTGAATTCCATCTGTATATCATGTGTAAGAACTTTTATTGTGCTTTTCTTTTTTAAACAATTACTGATCATTGTTTTACTACTGACTCTAGAAAGCAGAGATTGTGTCATTATCAAGTACAAATTTCTTGCATGTAGCACAGTGCCTGACAACTGTTTACTCATTAATATACAGTTGCTTATCCATTTATTTGCACATCTGTTTGTAGATAGGCTCAGCATTTTCTATGGGTATATAATAGGTAGATTTCAACAATGATCCTCAAAAATCTCTCTTTGTATTTGTCCTTATATATTCTTAAACTTAAATGTGGGCTGCACCTACTAATTAACAAATAGATTATCATTGAAGAAGTGAGAGTTTGTTTCCAATGTTAGGTTACAAAATAATGAGATTTCCATCTTGTAGGCAGTCTCTCTGTTACTTTGGTTTTGATTAATCAAGCTGCTGTGTTGGAGAAGCTCACATACCAGGGAATTGTTGGCCATATGCTAGAAACCAATTGAATCTCAGTAGAAATCATATGAATGAGCTTGGATTTGGAACTTTCCCCAGTTAAGATTTCAGACAAAATCACAAGAATTTCTAATACATTGATTGTGTCCTTGTAAGTCTTTAAAACTGAGAACTGAAATAAGTTACACTAGAATTTCTAAACCAGAACAACTGTGAAACAATGCATGTGGATTATCAAAGATAATAAAAATGGAAGAGTTTCACTGTGTACTTATATACAATATGTGCTGACATTTCATTAAGTGCTAGCAACCAAATCATGAGCAAGACAGTTAAGATCACTTTCTCTTTTTTATCAGCATGTATTTGCAGTACACAATGTCTGATCCCTTTTTAGAGTTCATATTCTGAAAGCTCAAGAAAAAGTTTTGCTGTCTTCTATCATTTTCACAATATAGATAGCTATACTACTAATCTGTCAGTTCATCAAAAAGAGCAGTTCGTTTTTATTGTCTGATAGTTTGATCATTTCTTATGCCTAAATCTTATAATCTGAACAACTACTTTCAAGATAGCAATATACAATATATTAACTAGTGTTAATTTTCTACTTTTTAAGAATTCTGTATCATTTTTAGCCTTGTTTTGTTTTTAAAACTGAAAAAGAGTAAAAAAGTGTTGCTTTTACTACAAACAGCTCAATATTAAGTGAAGCCATTTCCAAATGGTGAGTCAGGTATCCATTGTTATGTAACAAAATAACATAAAACTTAGTGTCATAAGACCGCAATGGTGATTTTTCATGATTTTCTCAATTAACTTAATGGCTTCTGGGCTTATGCATTTAGTTACATTTGGAAAGCTATAAGTCCAGTACCTTAGTTGCATGTTTTGTAGTTGGTCCTCGTCAACTTCAGTGTGTTTACTTTCTTATGTAAGTCCTCAGGGAGCTGAATTAGACTTCTTTTGCTCTGCTTCCAGGAAGTGTTCCATGATGAGTGCAGCAGAATGTACTAGTACCTTTCAAATTTCTGTTTGCAGTGTGCTTTATTTCCTGTTGGCCAAAAGCAGTAACATGACCAAGTCAAGAGGAAATGTTAACATGTTAATAGCTTTAGAAGTGACTTATTGGGGCCTTGTTGGAAGAGTCTACATCAATGCATTGGCATTTAGATTAATGCAGGTAGGCACAGAATTCAGGAGAGTTTAAGAATCATATAGTTAAATTTACATTATATATATAATGTAAATTTAACTATAATATATATATATATATATATATTCAAACCAAAATTATTCCTAAGTAAAAACCAATGTGAATATTAAATTTGAATTATTTTAAATTATGTATTATTTTTGCTGTATAATCCACATTACATGATTGTCAACCTCATGCAATTCAAAGTATTGCAAAAAGTTCATACCTTGCCATACTTGGGTGCTCAGTAGATTTCCTAAATTTCTCTTTCTTTTGTCTGAGCTATATCAGTGCAAAAATAAGTTAACATTCCAATATTAAAAAGTCCCTCTCTCTCAAGCTATGTTATAATGTATCACCTATTTGAGGGGATACTGTTATTAAGCCACCAAATAAGTTTTCTTTTACTGACTGATAGAATCTAACAATATGAATACCTTATTTATAATTACTGAAAACAGAAAAACATTTATGAGCTTAAATTCAAGTAAAAAAACCTATTTTTTGATCTTCCTGAAGATTATTAGCACTGGTTGAAACAATTACTGCTGTGTATATGTTGTGTGGAAATAAACCAAGCCAGACTGTGGGTGCACATCAGCACAAAGGCTTTCGTTATGCAGGTAAATGCTTCTGATTTTTGAAGCCTGGATTACAATAATCCTTATTTTCTGGAGCTTTTGCTCATGATGATTTGTCAGATATACCTCTTGGAAAATGCAGAAGTTGAATCTTCATGAAAATGCACCTGCCTTGGTAAATTATTCCCATTTTGATATCCATGCACATGATTCTATCTAGTCTCCAATAATATAATTCATATTTTAGAACTGGAAAGACAGTGGCTTTCTGCTTTTAGCAAGTGCTTTGCTCACTATTTTTCTTATATTCTGAATCATCATATCCTGGTTGCAAGACTGCATTTCAAATTTTTAACTTTCTATTAATATTAGTCATGGCCATTATTAAAAAGATTTACTTGGTATCTATATTTTACATTATTTTAAAGAACCTCTCTAATCAACTTCTATTTTTAGTACTAATTTCATTTGATTGTAGGACAAGCATTTGCTCTTTAGATGCTGTCCTAACTCTCTATTTTGTAATGAATTTTGTAAATCATAATATTTCTTGTGACATAGAATACACTGCACAAATATTTATCAAAGGGGCAGAAATGGACAAAGTCAAAAGAATTATTTTTAAGTAAAAATTGTATTATTAGTTGATGTTTCTGAGGAAACAATTTTACTCTTTTGGCCCTATGCTTATTTATATGTAAAATTGGAAATCTATCCCAAGAAAGAGTGACAAAGTTGGTAAATATAAGTGGCTCACAAATAATTAATCTTTTAAAAAATGTGTATTAGAGGAAAAGAATGTGTGTGTGTGTGTGTGTGTATACATATATATATTATGAAAGGAGATTTGTGACACTGCTTTTTAGGATCAGAACCTAGGTCACCCCACAGCGGCCATTGGCACAGCAGAGAGCCAGGGAATCCAGCAGCTAAGTGGTACAAAGACCATGAAGCACAGGAGACAGGAACTGTCAAAGATGCAGCCATTTCCTAGGCTGAGAGTTGCTCTTGTGAGTGTGCATCAAAACTTTGAAAAAAACAATATTCTGGTGTCCATAGGCGGTGACAGCAGCAACAGACACACCTGTGTATGCAAAATCAAGCTTTTCAAGTACAGGATGACTTCCTTTTTGTGTTTGTATCTTCTCATCCAGGCTATAAACCAATTGGACAATGATATCCACAACCCAAATGCATCTTTAGCCTTCATTCAGCTGATCCACATGCCAATTGTCTCTTTTAAGAAACCCTCAGAGACATGAGACACATACAGAAGTGTGCATTATATTCTCCTAGCCTAATCAAGTTGACAGTAAAGGTTTACTGTAATAAACCAAGCCCTTGTCAATTTGGCATGCAAATGCATGTATTTAAATCTTAGCTCATGACAAAGATACTAGCAAGATAATATTCCTACATAACTTTACTGTCCTGTGTATCACTGAAAAATGCACTAATTAAATTTCCAGTAGGATACAAACTATTTTTACATTCTATTGGCATTTGTTTTTGGTGTTTTGTGTTTTGTTCTATTTTGTTTTTGGAACAGGCCACACTACATAATTTAGACTGCCCTTGCACTCAGGGTGTACCCCAGGCTACCCTTGAACATCTTATCCTCCTGAATCAACCTCCTGGGTACTGGGATTGCAGGCATGTGCCAACACACCAGTCCTTCTATTGACATCTTATCTTAAAGACTACAACCTACTTTTATCAATACTTAAGTACTGGTATCAAGTCATATTCATAATTGGTATTAAGTCATAGTCATAACTGATATTAAGTCATAGCTTGCCAGTATCAAGCCATAAGCTATCTCTCAAAGGGAAAGTTGTTGTCTGGAGAAGCTAATAGGGTTTTTCTCCAAAGTCTTAAGGAATTTGTCTTTAATTCACCTAGTTCAGCCCACCAGGGTCTCCCAGCAGCCTCCCTGTCTTCCACTGACACTTAGGTACCGTTGTCTACAGCATCACATGGTCCAAGTATCAGAGCAGTGTACAGAGCAGCCTGGATCTGTTGCACTGTCTTATCTTGTGGGCCCCATTGGAAACCGGCAGCTCCGTGAGCCATTTGCTAAACTGGTTGGAGCAACACAAAGTGATAACTGCTCAAAATAGCATTCTTTTCTAGGACCATTTAGGTGTCTGTATTTTGACATCATTGATGACTTTTTAAATTTGGTCATGGTATATTAAGTTTTTAAATTGTACATGTTTTCAGTAGGATGGTAACTCAGTTCATGAATTTATTTCCATGATTCTGGTGTCAAACCCAGTTGGACAAGAATGGAACTGAATTCAATGGTTTAGGTTCAAATGTGACCTTACAGGGAAATTTGATTTGGTTCTCATCCAATTCAGTTTCCAAACAGAATCATGGAAAGAATCAAGTTTGTGCATCGAGGTACCACTTACATCATGACTACATTCATCATGGGAGTTGGCATACGTAAATAACACACCTTCACTCTTGTTTCATCCATTCTTTTCCAGTCCCTCTTTTACAGGGATTATATATTCCTTACTTTATATCTATGATGCAACACACAATGTTCAAAGGCTTCCACATAATTTCACTAACTTTTGTTGAGACATAAAGAAAATCCCAATGTTGTATACATGAATTTCTATTTTAGTATGTCAAAATAAATTTAGAAACTGAACCTCAAGTGCAAAAAATGAGGAACAGAAGCCTATAAATTGAGCAAATCTTAGGGAGGCAATATTGAAGCCAAAGCCATCACCTTCTATTCTCCTTCACCCAGCTGCTCTTAATATTTATTTCTGCTGAATTATCCTTACCTGACAGAGGTGAGACACACATTTTCACAAGTAATGAGGATGAAATCTGAAAGAAATGTCCTTGCAGATAGAAAGTTGAGTATTATGCTTTAAATATGTAAAAATTTTGGCTCAAATAACAAGTCAATCAAGAATGCACACTTAAATTCCCTTAAGCCTCAGTAAAATCATGATTAAAATGGTGTCTAAAGGCCTACTCCTCACAAAGAAGAGAAGTTGACAAGATGTATTCCAAAGACATACTGGATTGCTTCTTGACCCCTTAGCCTGATGGAGTATCTTTCTAATAAGCCTGTCTTAAATAACACACACTGTGTTCTCGTCAATAAACTTGAAAAGAGCTTCAGTGATTTTCACATATTTGAAGGCAAGATCAGAATTTATTTAAAAATAAACCTCAAGACTTATAAACAAATTAATTATTGTGTTATATCCTCAGACTGTTTTTCCCCATTGTCATATCTATGTTTTCAAGTAATCTTTAATATAAAGCACTCATAAAACAAAGGTTTATAACTAAAAGAAGGAAGAGCACAAGAAAGAAGCTTCAAATTTCAAAGGACTTGTTGAAAACCATGGCACTTATGTGTAATCTCAGTATTATGGGAGGCCAAGGTTTATTGAAAAAGTCCTGGGTTTAATCCCCAGTATAAAAATTGCTAAAAAAAAGTGTAAAAATTAACTGAAAAGTGTCCTGTGTTTGATTTCTAGCATCATAAACTAAGGATAAAGATACATTCCCACCAATAATTCATTACTTTGGAAACAATTTGAAAATATATGACAGTACAAAAAAATATAAAAGAAAATAAGGGCTACAAGAAATAATAATTCCAAAATGCAATTATTAAAGTAATGAAAAGCTACCTGAGATGAAGGTTCTAGGGAAGAAATGAAGACTTATGAGGGAGAATACAGAAAGTTATAAATATGAAAGAAATATCTATATTATATAGTATTTTGAATAGGATTCATAGTTAGCAGGATTATTTGTTTGTTTTACATGGAATCTCACTACTTCACCCTATCTGGCCTCCAATTTTAATTCTCATATCTCAGTATCCCAAGTAGTTGGTATTACAGGTGCATGTAACAAATCCAATTTGTATTCTGTAGATTTGATAGAATTATTTATTCACTTTTACTTTATGAATTCAATCCATGTACAGAGTTTATCACAGATGTATTTAGATATGATGTGCTATCTCACATAGGAGCTAGAAAATGAAACATTGAGAAAAAATAAGGGAATGAGAAAAAATAAGGGAATGAGTCTTAATATCTTTAGTTTGTTAATATAATACTAAAGGAAAATGGTCATGTGCTATTTAATTAATACAAGACTAAGCAACACAGTAACAAAATATTAGAATAATGATTGGAGAAGCAAGAACTACGTGGAGGCTATACTATTCATTCAGTCCTTCCTCTGAAGGACTGAAATAATCAAGGCAGAGAAAATCATACAATACATTGACTAGCAAGATGTTTTGTTTAAGTGTATTGTGGACCTCAATAATGCCTTTACTGTATTCTTTGAAATTTTCTGTATCTATGGGCTCCAAATAAGTGGCACGTATATCTCTGCCCCATAGGACTTTTCCAGACTTACTTGTTTTCTACTAGCAGGCAAAGTCAGAAGTATTGCATCAGCAATTTCCAGGAGCAGATCTCAACCAATGGAAAATGGAAAAATATTCTTGCTTTTTCCACCAGCAAGTTAGATATTTCTGAGGCGCCCATTTTTAACTTTTTCCTAAGCCAGTGATAGTTAACCTTTTAGACATGATTGCCTAAACTTCCACCCAAAACCCACCTATTTATTATTAAGTGCCAACACTGCAAATAAACTTAAATTTTTAAAATTTTATTTTATTTTATGTTATTTTAAAGAGAATAAAACCAAGCAAAATAAACAAGAACAAAGCCAATCAAAATAAACCAGTGTAAGTGAGACAACACTTCAAAACATTGTGAAATCAACAATGGCTACCATGACACCTCTTGTTGTCTTCAAAATAGCTGCAGATATCTTCAGACATAGTAAAAATCAAACAAAATGGAACAGAACAGAACCAATAAAAACAAAGCAATGAATTCAATAAAGGACTTCAAAACAAGACAGTAGTAAATCCAAAATGGCTACCGGAATACATCTTGCTATCTCTGAAACAGCTGCTCTTGCCATCGGATATAACAAAATCAAAGAAAACAAAACACTAAAACCCAACCCAACAAAGCAATGAAAATGATACAGGACTTCAAAACAAGATAATAGGGAATCAACAATGGCTACTATCATCTTCAGAAGGAGACCCCCCATAGGTGTTACACTGTGTACAGTGATCCTCTGAATAGATGATCAGACCACTAGCCGTAGGCCTGCAAAGTCAGTGAAACACCAAATGCCACAAGCATCAAATTGCATTTTACCTCTAAATGTTGAGGTTTTAGTTTAGAAAAAACAACTCATACATTAGCATCTTTTCTCTTTGAAGAAAAACTCCACCACTACTGTCCTCAGGCATTGATGTCTATTGGATCAATGCAGTGACTAACTCAACAAATAACCTCTCTAAGCACCTTTGTCTTCTTTGTGTCTTGTCTTTACCTCCTCAGACATTTCAAATAAACCCCTGCTTGCATCTTACTTCTTGTCTTGGGATCTGTCTCTAGAGGAAGCCAAATTAACACTTATTTGTAGATTTGAATTCCAACAATAGATCATGAAAATTGTTTATCCATTGAAGATGAGAAATAATGTGAGCAGAGTTTGCTTCTCATTGTAATTCCCTAACAGTACTGGGAGAATCAAGCCCACAATTGACCAATACAAAATTTCCTTAAAATACCAATTTCAGACAGGCAGGAAAGAGGCGAAAAAAATTAATTCACAATTTTTGATTTTTGTACTTGTATGGTAACAACGACAGTGTGACAAGTATCAGGCAGAAATGAGGTTAGAGAATTTTCTGAGCACAAAAACCAGTTAATCCTTTTTAGATCTTCTCCTCAAACTCTTTTCTTGTTAAACCTCAGCTATGTTCTCAAGAAAACCCCAGTCAAAATCAGCAGATTTCCACTCTCCCTCTCACATAGTGCCAAGAAAGCAAATACCATAGAATCTGGCTCCATCATCACCATAAATTGCCCCAAATTTCTTGCTCGCTAAGGAATGCACAGCTTGCTGACTCAGTCATGTTCACTTAATTCTACTGATTTAGTATATTTCACTTCTGCTAATACAACACAAGCTATTTCCAAACACACAGAACTGCATTATTACATATTTTCCTCAGAAAATCCTTTAACAAGCATGTTTTATATATTTCTCACTTAACCTAATAAATTTATGGACTTCAAAACAGTCAATTTCCTCCCTAATCAATATAAATATTCCTTCCTCTGGTATGTTAAGCTGTAATTGTTTCCCTAAGGAAGTCAGTGAGTCTTCCAATGCTCCTTTGTGGCTACAGGTATGCACCAATGCATTTCTATTGAAGTGCAGTAACCCAGTTTGAAAACCATAGGTCATGCTGCCCTGATACAAAACTAATAGCTTTTATTTTTTATGCAATACTTGAGATGTTGTAGAACTTTTTACCTGGCTGTATTCTAAGCTGTCACAAACACATGGCAATGGTCCAGAAGCTGATAAAGGCAAGCTGAAATTTGGTGTTCACTAAATGAATATTCTGTTACCAATGTCTTCATGCTATCAAGAATAAAATTTTCTCTGACTGTTGTCTCAGCAAAGCAATGGTTTTAACTTCATATTGAATCACTATTTGAGTCACACAGCCATTAGTTTTCCCCATTAGTGGCCTAATTTGGTATAAAAATTTTTATTTTTAATGTATGCATAGGCAAAATATTTTCTGAAAACTGTTTTCTTAGGGAAGAAAAGGAACAAGCTGTAATGTTCTCAGAAAGCAAGATATTTGGAGAATTAAAAAAGGCAGATAGAGATTCCTATTAATAAGCCCCCAAATGTTATTGAAAAGAAGACATGTTTTAAGGCATAATTTAATGTGTCTTTTTTCTTAGTAGCTATTAGTTATTATTTAAATGCTAGTTCATAACACAGAGCCATGGTTTATACCTAGATGTCACCTCAAAGCCTCAAGTACCCATACGTAGGGATTTAGGAAGGTGATCAGATCATGGGGGCATGATATTGCTGAATGTGGTTTAGAAGGCGAAGCCTGTTGGGAGAAGGTGGGTCACTTGTGGCATGGCCTGAATGGGTGTATCTTCCTTTCTCCTTGATCTCTCTTTCTGTCTCTATGTTTCATCTCTGTTTCTCTCTGTCACTTTCTTTCTATTTTTGTTTCTCTGACTCTCTGGTTCTCTCTCTCTCTCTCTCTCTCTCTCTCTCTCTCTCTCTCATTCATTCCTGCCTACTCTGCCATGGACTGTTTCTCCTCTGGGGTGCCCATCTGACATTCCATTGTACTTTATTTAGAGCTAGCCAAATATGAACCAAAACCTCACCGTTTACAAACTGTGAGGCAGAATGAATTTTTCCTTTTTTAAATTGTGAGTGTCAAGCATTGTGTCTCAGTAAGGACAAACTAATAGACACAGAAAACTGTATATCTGCTTTCGATTGGAAAATGAAATAAAACAGCAGTCCCACAACCATGCTCCTGTATAATACATACCAGGGGAAACAGAACCAGTCTCTTTAGAAGACATTACTCCCTTTCCTCTTGTCACTGTTCATATGCTACACTGACCAACATGTTACTAAATTTTTTTTCTAAACAGTTCTGTGTGGTAGTCAGATTTGCATTAAAGAAGCAAATATTTGAGAA
The DNA here is from genome assembly GCA_004027295.1 of Dolichotis patagonum. NCBI lineage: Eukaryota > Metazoa > Chordata > Mammalia > Rodentia > Caviidae > Dolichotis > Dolichotis patagonum. The sequence continues at coordinate 42,487 of PVJX010000806.1, forward strand.
GATCACTTTAGAGAAATGTTTATTGTGACTCATCCTTTCAGAGTTTTTCCTCCATTATCTGTCAGCTATAATATGTTTTCATCCTGAGGTAAGATAGTATGTCATGATGGGAACACGTATCAGAAGTCTTTATAACATATCATGCCTGCAAGGCAGAGAGGGGGGGAGAGAAAGAGAGAGAGAGAGAGAGAGAGAGAGGAGACAGAGAAACAGAGATATAGAAAAACACAGAGAGAGACACAGAGAGACAGAGACAGAGAGACAGAGAGGAGTCACAGAGAAACAAAGACAGAGAGAGACAGAGACAGAGCTAGAAATAGATAAAGAGAAAGACACAGATCAAGAGAAGGAGAAGGGGTCCAAATATCTGCGGAAGGGCTTCCACCGATGACTAATTGCCTCCAGTCAGGCCCCACTTTGCAAGGTTCTACCATCTTTCAATAGTGTCACAGCATGGCAACCATGCCTTGAGCATATCAAGTTTTAGAATATGTCCAAGATCCAAACTGTAGTACCTAGTCTGGGAGGACCCAGCATATCCCAGAATATTGCACCACTGCGAAGAGAATTGAATAGTGAACCAAAGTTATAATAGCAGCTCAAAAACTGTACCAAATTATGTATGAACAAAACATCTGAGGATCAAACGAAGTGTTCTTTGGCTACATATATGTAAGAGGGCAATGTCACAAGACTCTGAGAATTAATCAGGCACAGACCACCATAGAGCGTTTTTCACTATCTCAGGAACAAGGTAAGACTGTGAAAATAGGTTCAACTGGAAAGTGAAGATCAGCTTTGCAAAATTATAATTCCAACCTATTAGAGGGAAGAAACTGGCACATGTGGTACATAGTTTATAAAGTAATAGAGTGTAACTTTTTTTCAGTTTGTAATACCAGTTGTGAACCATACATTGTCTCTCATCTGTTCACAGATGGAGAAACAGGTTTTATTACAGTGCTTTGTCCTAAGCATAGGGTTCATAGAATTGAAGAATTAAAGACAAGTTCCGTCACCGGACTGCCTACAGCCTCCTCATAACACCAGAAAGTATGTAGGGTGATAGCTCTTTAAATTGTTGCCGTATTTAAGATAAGACCGGGGGCCTTAAGCCCCTGCATATGGATGACTAATAAGATCTAGCGGGATCTCAATAAATACCTGTTTATAGTTAAGCAAGGAGATAAGAAGACCTTGATATCTGCCTCCATTTGGGGACCATGTGCTGATTAATATTGAAACAGTCACCTTTAAGAAAAACATGACATTCTCTGTTACTGACACACTAAAATCTTGGTTTGAAAATTAAACCCAAAGCTCTACCTACAGTTCTTTGCATTTTTATGTGCCTAACCCTGTACATGTGCTGTCTTGGTTGAAATGAGATTTCCATCCTAAAAGTACTGCATGCTAAAGAAAAATGTAGAAGTGAAATCACACAAGAAGCCAAGAAATTACCACAACAGATGCACCTAAAGTAACATTTGATTTTTAACTTCTGTGTAATACAAATTAGAAACAATCTATATACTTTCAAATATAATTGCTAAAATATGGAGGTGTCCCCTTTGACCTAGGGACTAGAAAGAGTCTACTGAACTCTAGAAACCATGGACTTGTTTTTCATACTAAAACTTTTGAAAATATAACTTTATTTCAAAGTAAATCACAGTAACAAATGTATGGTTCCCCAATTTACTAATTAAACAGCAAAAAAGAACAATAACTATGTTAAACATATATAAAGATTGTAAAATATCCCCAAATCAAAATTATTATATGTTCACTCACATTTTAACTTAGAAAAGTACCTACACTATTACCTCCCTTATATTTTTGACACCGTTTATAAAATATATTAATAAATACTAATGGAAATATATATGAACTATAATTACATCTATTTTATGTGTGTCCTTAATCATTTTTTCTACAAAGTTCAAAGGACATTTTAAAAACAACGCTCAGAGTTATGATTCTCCCAGTAAATTATTTTTAATAAATACCTATTATTCTTCAAACAATTGTGCACAATCGACTATGGCCACAATAATCTAGTTCTTGTTCATAACTACAGCTTCCCCTTTTAACACTGCAACTTTACTTTTCTCTAAAATCTGTGCTCCAAACATTTCAGACATTCTTCTGTTCCTCACCCGAATTTAGCCTTTCTGAGTCGCTGGGTGTCTGTGCTTGCTATTTACTCTACCTGGAATGCTTTTGCAAAGGCCTTCGTAATCTCATTTCTTGTTATCCTCAATACCTTAGCTCAAATGGCACTTCTAAGTTTTAGGAAAGCATCCCAACTAAATGAAAGTATAGATCCCTGGGTTTCCTGGCCAATCCTTGCCGTGTTTGCTATGAAGAGCAGGTCTTGCCTTTGTTTTTCCAGTCATGTGTCATAGGAAGTGCAGTATGGTGGTGAAACTTTTCCATTAAGCTTTTCCATGTTTGTTAATTGGGTTAAGCCCTGGAAATTACTGACAGGATTGGCAATCGAGGAAAACAGACCTCACAAAAAGTGTTTCATGGGGTGGGCATGTCTGTCTGTGGCTCTAGGCCTCCAGTACCTTCCATACCTTCAGCATTCAACCAGGTCCTCTGATTCCTGTTTCTGGTAATAAATCCTCCTCTACATATTCTCTTATAAACACAATTTAATATTTAAAGCAGTGACAGTCTTAACTTATTATTTTCTTTTAGTTCCCCTAACACTGAAGAAGGTGATTGAGTGCCAGGAATGTTCTAAAATGCATATTGATCATTATTCACTTACTGAGGCACAGAGAAACTATATTGCTTTTTCCATTGAGGAAAGCTCAAAGTATCTGAAGGCCATAGTTTTCTCTTTGTAGTTGAGCAGGTTAATTTTCTTATGGAAATAAAGAAGGAAAGAGAGTGTCACAGATTATTTTATGGGTCTCTTCTATTATGAAGAATCACATGATCAAAACATTTGTACTTTGCTAAAATCTGTCTACTATCAAAAGAAACAAAATGAACTTACATCCATGATTATTCTTAGGAAATAAAAATTTATTCAGGAGTAAACTGTACACAAAATAAACAAAAATGAATTGAAACTAAAATAACAGAATAAAACAATAAACACACCGTATTCATGTAGTAACATTTTTGGGATCTATCCAAATTAAATACATTACTCACACTCATACATAAAAAGTCAGAATTCAATGTCAAGGTTTTTGTAATTTGTTTTGTGTATTCCATGTTTTGGTCCTAATTGTTCAATGAGACATCCATAATATAGTTAAAACATTTTGATTAATTTGCAAACATTTCCATATCTTCCATAATCTTTGTATTTCTGTGGTACTACATATTAATATATTGACCACTATAGTTGAATATAATAAAGGATTACTTTAAGAATATTTTCTGAAGAATAGCAAATAGAAAAATAAAACTATACCACATAACTTTGATGAGAGGAAGTGTAATTATGATGAATATGTAAAAGGAAAAAACTCATTAAATTTTAAAATTAATTTGGAGAGTTATAGTTGGGAGAAAAAACCTAATGAAGGACTAACAAAAGTCCTCTCTCTCCCTCTCTCTCTCAGTTCTGTATGTTCTTTCTTTTCTTCATGAAATCAACTGACTGATGCTTCGGTGTTTGTTAGCTTCTGAGTTGTTAGTCATTTCTTGGACTGTATTTTCCATCACAGTTAACGGTCTTATAATATTAATACTCTCATAGTTGGTATTTTAATATATTTCAAAGGGATTTCCTTTTTTAATGATTTCTTGAATTTCTCTTTTTATTTTATCAGAAGCTAAAAGTTTCATTCCTATTTGCCTGACATCTTTCTTTCTATCATTTATAGTCTGGTCAGACGTTCCTGTTCCTTCCATATCCCCAGTTGCCGTATTGCCATTCTGATAATCATTGTAACAGCTCAAGGTTTAACTGATGAAAATATGGGTTCAAAATACTTGAAACTGCCTTTTTGTACTACTAAAATCCTCTGTGAACCAAAGAAAAAGGAAAAAACTACACATACATACACCTTTCACAAATATGTGATTGTCTGTTCAATATAATTTCTGTTATTTTATTTATTGCCTGAAAATAAGAATAAACAATTTATGTATCACCAACTAAATTTGGGTAAGAAAAACTGGGGCTAAGAACATAATCCTTTGAGAACAATCACTAACTTTATATTGCCTTCTCCTCTCACACTATAAACTCAAGCAAAATGTCTAATTTTCTGTATATATATATATATATATATATATAATATATATATATTATATATATATAATATATATATATATATATATATATATATTTCCAGTCCAAGACAAAATATGTTACCTAAAGTTTAAGATTATACTATGAACACATAAGTAAGAAACAGGAGAAAAATTTTAAATCAGCTCTGCCTCATCAACTCGTCCAACTTTTAGAATATAACATCATTTTACTTTCTAAAGAACCTGTGAAGAGAGATAAGTAGAGCATACCATTATATATATGTGTGTGTTAATATGTGAAAACCTATACAACACATTATCACTGTGCACTGATATTTTGCCAGAAAAGTGAATAGAATGAAGAGAATCATAATACTTATGCTATTGATTCAGTGTATTGAAAAATTTGAATTCATTTCCTAGAATTAAGCACAGAGAAGTAGCCAGTTTTCATCCATTTGGTCTGCTATTGCAAAATATCCTAAATTGGATAACTTACAAAGAGTATACATTTGTTACTAACAGTTTTAGTGGCTGGTAAATCCAAGATCCAGGTGCTAGCAGATTCAGCATCTGTGAAGGCCCATCCTGGTGGTGATAGCTTTGTATGTTTCCTCATATGGCTGAAGGTATAAACAAGCCCCAATCAGTTTCTTTAATAAGAACTTTAAGCCTCTTCATGGGAGCTCCAGCCTCATGATTTGACTGTGTCCCAGGGACTCCAGTATTATTAGTACTACTGCATAGTGACTGGGTTTCAATATTTGAAATTTTGGGTCTACAGATATTCACACCAGAGCACAGCCCAACTCTGCAGTGAAAGATACATCATAAATGGAAATATCAGGAGGACTGGACTCTCCTGCTCATGATCAGTGGTCATACCACTTTTTAATATCACCTTTCCTTTCTACTATACTACTTTCCTTTCTACTATACTAAATGCTTATTTCTCTATAAGTCTTCCTTGAAAACTAAATGAGAGGCATAAAACGAAAACATCTAGGAAGTTTATTATTTCTCTTATGGCAAGAAATTCTAGAACCTTCTCATTTAATGATAATTAGTATAATATTATTAATATAACATTTTAATATCTATGCTTAACTACTATATACTTAATTATACATTATTATATGGATTACTAGTAACACAATATTTTAGAGTCGATTCAAGTTCATCTGTTTCACTTCATGGTTGAAAATGTTGATGTTAAAATTAACAAAGCTCTTCTTATTCTATGCAGAAAAGCCTAGAATCAAAGATTTCCATTTTATGGCTAATATGTAGATGTCCCCCCAAAGCCTTCTGCTCATAGTGAGGTTTTTTGAGGTGGCTGGATCTAGGGTGTGTGATACTGGGATTAAGGGTGTATGGTACTAAATTAGTCCACTGATTGGTTTGGCATAACTCTGGGTGTGGATAATGGGAAGGCCTACTCTGGGTGTGAGTGGCACCAGCCAGAATGTTGTGGCCTGGCTGAGACAAAAGGAAAAGGGAGGCTGTTTGCTATTTTCAGTCATCTGCATGTCTCCCCTTGAAGTTTCTCCTCTGTAATGCCCCTCTGCCATGCCACCCCACCTCAAACTTAGCTGACCATGGACTGAAACCTCTACAAGCAATAAGACAAAATAAAGTGTTCTTTGTTTAACTTTTAGTGTGGGATATTTTGTCTCAGTGAAGAGTAAAATAAGGACACTGATTCTTGAATTACTGTTCTCTCTTCTACAGAGTACTAATACATTCACAAACAAACATAGAAACAATTGAAAAGAAATATCGAGAACCTAGTCAAGAGTCCCAGTAGGAACCTGGTCAAGAGTCCTGATTGTCTGTGTCTAGAACACTGTGAGAAAAATGAAAAATGAGACAAATATTCCTTCACTGGCTAAAAGCCAATGTCTCTGGATCTGACCTCTCCATTCCCGAATCAGCCACTACTGATTAGCTGTACACAGAGATAGGTGGGGCTAGCAAAGGATTACAATTCATCTGAAGACTCCGCATAGACAATTTTATGTTTAGACGTATCTTGACCCAGAGTATAAGCCTGTGCTGACTCAAGAAGGTGCAGATGAGCCCCTACTTGCTTGGAACAGTCAATGGGCAATCCCAGATGGGTGGTACCAACAATCCCAATCCGTCCTTTCAGCTGACAGGCAAATACACAAAACCAGTCACTGTGAATTTGTAGAGTCCAACAAAAAAAGTGATATGGACTTTGTGATCCCATAGAAAATATTTGGGTATAAAAATAAGCATCCTTTTTTTGTTTGTCTTTTGTAGGAAGCAACTTTAAATCAAACCATTACTACTATATCTTCTTTCTTTTCTTAATAACACCTTATAGAGGATTCTTTTCCAAACCAAAACAGAATATAATAAAACAGTCTTTCCTTCTGCAGAAATGAATAATGAAAAGTAGATGTTGGATCAAAATGTTAACATCAAGGATTTCCCCTGAAAAGTAATAACACTACAACAAGAAAAGGCAATTTACATGAGTATTTCATAAAGATCTTCCTCCCAAGAGTCTTATATCACATGATTCTGTTCCCTAACTCTTGATTTTTTTCAATTTAAAGGACAATGTTGTGATTAGTTACAGTGCCTGTGAGAACTAGATAGATGTTTGTCAAGAAAGAATTTCTGCATTTCATAGAGAAATAATCTGTAGAAAAACCTGGGGATAATCAGATTAGGATCTTTGATTCTGCAAGGTACAGTTATGACATCAGCAATTTATTTTGTTTTTTTTTTTGAAGTAGGGACATGTACCTCATTAACATTTAACTGATTTGCAGTTTTTTGTTAATTGAAGGATCCTACTTTCATAAACAACATACCTATAACATCATTTATTCACATCATACAACTGGACTTCAGTAAGACACAGAGCTGCATATATCAGTGTGGTTTCCAACAATTCTCACCTGTATTGTAAGTTCTCACTAGTGGCTTCATCTCATTTTATTTTATTTATTTATTATTTTTTAAGAGTGGAATATATTTATTGAGAGAAATAAAGATTTTGTCTGAGAGTGAGACAGAAGGAGCCCCAAGTGGGTTGTCAAAGTCTGTCTTTTCTAAACAGTTTTATAGGGCAAACTATGAGATGTGTACAAGGTGGGGAAAAATGGGACCACATAAGGAAGGTTGTGGGCATGAGGTGGGACAGAACTGTGGTCAGTCAGTGAGATTATGAGTGTGTTGCTCAGGTAAAATTTGTTAAATCAGAATCAAATGGCAAAGCAAGTTATGTAACAAAAGAGCATGAATGGAGAACAGGGATTTTGTCTGTAGGGGTTGGTTTAGTGGCTTCTTCTGGTTTTCTCAAAATGATTGTTATCTATTGGAATATAAATCCCTGATGTTTAACCCTAAGGAGCCATTGCATTTACTTTGTCTTTTGTCTTGAGATCTGGCTCACAGCAGGAGATGTTTTTCTCCTTCAAGTTTGCAACATATCTGGTCTTCTGAAATGCTCCTTTGAGGGCCTAGCCCTGTCTAATCACCTTTAATATTTCTCTCTAACTCAGCTCATAACATTTCCCCCCGCTGAAGAAGTACCCCAAAGGAGTAGTGGGCAATGAGAAATCCATCTCCTTCAGGCGGAAGAGGGTGGTAGTTATTGGTCAGCTATCAGTGATACTCTGCAGAGGGTCTATCTAAAGGCACCTGATAGACACCAGACATTTTCTTCTTGGTTACACATGCAGCTTTAAGTCTGAAGGAGACAAAGTCAAAGAAACAATTAAGTATGCATAGGTAGGCCAAATAATAGGATCAACGGGGTAATCATGAGTAAACCTAACAAGGATTTCCACCAAGAGGAACTAGTAATGGCTTTTTAAAAGAAAGATAAGGATAAGGTCCAGGACATCTTAGAGTCTGACATGTCATTGATTTGTTGTCTAATATCTTGAACAGCCATTGAAATATTAACAAAAGGATCAGAAATGTACTCAGAATATTCAGTTTTTACAATTGCATAAGTAAATCCCGTGCTGCAGTTAGAATGTCTAATGCCATCTGATTTTGGGAGATGGCCAGTCTCATCAATTTTACTTCTTTATTTAGGAGACAAAGATACCAGCTGTGGTGTCATGTAAGACCTGTTGAGTATAGTTAAGGCCTCAATATGTGTCATATAACTCTATCTGGAAAAGATGTGAGGGATTCTAGTAAAAGGAATCTAGAAGGAATCTAGTATATTTCTTGTTGGTTTTATCTGGATGATTACATAGGGTCTATATTGTTTGGCAGGAACAAATTTTAATTGAAGCACATATACAAAGGCCTGTATAATCAAAGCATGAGCATTAATGCTGATAAGTAATTTTAGAAACTGTTTTCAAGGGATAACATTTATAATCCACTGGCTCTTACGTCCCTTTTTAACAGAGTAAGACATTGTCATAAATTGCTCAACCTTTAATTACAAGCATCTCTAAATTTTTGAACATTGGAGAACCAGATCTATACATATTTTTACCAATGAAAAAGTGTTAAATTTTTGTGCATAGACAACAGTATGCACTGTATTTGTAAAAATCAGCCTAAGCATAATTTTGATTAGTTGCCAACTTGGAGGTATATATGTATCTCCAAGTTGCCAAGTTATATATATATATATATATATATATATATATATATATATATAAAACAATATTTAAACAGGGTAAAATAACTCCAGTAAGCCAAGATTTTAGGTAAAACTAAAAGGAATGGATGAAAAGATAGTATTGCAGCTACAATTTAAGCAAGATAGTTTTGGTAACCATCTTTATTGAGGTGTGAGGCCTGAAAGGAAGGCTTTGTCCTCTTTGAAGGACAAAGAGACATGTGTCTGTGTCTGACAACAGGCTGCCTTTAACCACTCATCATGATTACTCAGGGCTCCTCCACAGAGATGACAAGTAGAGCTGAGAGTCTGGCCGGAGGGAGGAGGCAGAGTGACCCAAGGCCTTTCAGTCTTGCTGGACCACATGGGATGAGGATCTGGGCTCTGGGGCCTCTGCCTCAGAGTGGTTTCACCTCCAGTGGCAGTCTTCTCAGTTAGGCTATGACTTGGGGGGCCTCTTAAGGCCTTAGGGTGGCTGGCTTTCCACAGTAACAGCTGAGGCTAACCATTGAGCTCTTCTTGGATTCCTGAAGATCAAACTTAACATTTGTTTCCTTTAAGACCACAAGAATGAAAGCCATTTTTTTGGCCTCTTTGTTTTTTTCTTTCTGGCTTTCTCTCTGTCCCAATTTTAGAATATTAAGGAGGCGGTTTTTACTAAAGTATTAAGTGTACTGTCTAGAGCAAAGACTATCTTCCGTAACTTTTTTTCTAATATCTGGGGTTGGTTGGTAATAAACAAGACTTTAAGCAAAATCTGTACTATTGAATCAAGATCTAGGGAAGTATATTTTACCATTGCCTGTAGTAAATGATCTAAGAAGTCAGAGGGATTTTTATCTTTCTCCTGAACAGTAGCTGATAATTTAAAAAATAACTAGAAGATTTGGTTTTGTCCTTAAGCCTTCAAGAATACATACTAGAAAATGTCTCGTGCTCCAATCTATTGTCTAGTTGTTGGGCCAGTAGGGGTCTTAAGTGGCAAATGCTTGTGCTACAGTGGGAGGTCGTGAGTTTGATGCACAGTACAAAAAAAAAAAGTAAGAGTGAAATTAATATGATATTCATCTCCAAATGTAATAGTAGCTTGTAATTGCTGCTTATTTGTCATCATTAAGTCAATGTTTGATTTAAAATTTACATTATATATTTTCAGTCTAGCTTATATGTTTGAGTAAATCCTCTAAAGACATTGATGTACACACCAGGATCACCTGAAAATTTTCCTAGATCTAACTTTATCTGTTTTAAGTCACTGAGAGAAAGTCATGTAAATTCTGGAAGTTCCAAATTATCCATTTACTTCCTGTAAAGGATATTGTTCTTGAGGAGCTTGCAAAAACTCAGCTAAGGATGGTTATGTCCCTATAGAGACCTGGACACAGCTGCTCTAGAAACCCCATCTGCCAGACGGGAAGGGCGAGTAGGAGAAATCTTAAGTTCAGTATTGGTGGATGTGGTTTTGATTAAGGCTGCCTTACTCTCAGGTTGCAAAGGTTGGGAAGGAATAGTCTCAGAATCTGGGGCAGCAAATGTTTTATGTGTCTGTGGTGCCTGGTTTTCCTGTGGCTCCTATTTACATTTAGAACATTAATAAGAAGTATTTCTCACTGCAAAGAAAATCTGAAAATAAGACAATTCTGACCATTTTCCCTCTTTTTCACAGTATGTCTCTAGTGGTAAAATAGCATCATAATTAATACTTTCTTCTTTATTTCATTTTCAGACTAGGGGGTAGGTAGGGCATACATGCAGAGAAATATAAAATGGTTCTTTATGTAAAGGTGGAAGATCTTCCAAGGCTTAGGTACGCATTCCAAAGGAGTAAGAGACATTGACATTGAATTTTCCATGCCTGCAATGCAAAAAAACAACATTTAAGGTGTCATGGTTTATGTCAGTGGCCCCCAGGCCTCATGTATTTGCATTGTGCATTTGTGACTGGTACATTGTCTGGCACTTGGATTGATGGTGTCAGTGCTACAGCCTCCTAGTGCGTGGAGCCAGGATGTGATGTAATGGCAGGAAGAAGGTGTGCCTCTCTCTTGCCGGTTTCTGCCTTGCTGTTTGCAGCAGCCACGAACTGCGGCCCCACCATGCCACCCTGCCTTGGAGCTAACTTAGTATGGACTGAAACCTCCAAAAGCTGTAAGAAATAAACCTTTCCTTTCCCAACTTTGGGCATCAGGTATTTTGTCTCATCGATGAGTAAAAAGTAACTAAGACATAAGGTTTGAACATCTTCAAGTGCTTAAGAATGTATTTAAAAAGGTTATGAGACTTTGACTCCGAGCTACCTGTCTACACAAAAAGATATAATTGGGAGTCCTTTTCTTATTAATGTCTTCAGGCATCCCTCAGGTTGATTCCACTCCAGAATAGGAATATGCTATCTGGAGGAAGTAGAAGACAAAAATTCTATCAGCCTATCGACTCTTAAACTGGTATGGGCAATTTTCTCTTCCTGAGGAGCTGGTGAACTTCATTTCCATAAGACATTTATAAGCTAGAGCTAAAATTAGACCTAATTGTGACAAGAATGTTTAAAGAAGGAAACATATCTTTGTGATAAACTAATGCTTTCTTCATTGGAAGAGGGCATATGAAAAAGGTGAGTTGGAAGTAGAGCATTTATCTGGCTGTGCTGTGAAGGAGATCCTCTCCTGAGATACATAAAAGCAACAAGTGACTTGGGGAATTCCACCCTGGACCCTAGGATAAAGTCTCCAAGACACATGTGTTATCCATCTAAACACCTGGGCAATATTTCCAAACGTAGGACATAGCTATGCTTTATTTCAATTTTTATGTCTTCGAAGCTCACACATTAAATTTATAAATTATCATCTAGCAATCACATTTTATATGTTAGTAAAGGCACATCAGTCTTTTATGCACACAGAAAAAGGGTGACCATTTAATCTTAATTACATATGTAAGGCACAAATGCAAATAATTCTCTTATTAGCTGCTATGAATGTATAAAGTTGTTGTAAGATACCTCAACCTAATCTCTGAAAGTATTGTATCCATGGTGTTTCAGGTTCAGTCACCCAAGGGAGACCTACCCAGAACACTAAACCAGGGTATAGCTTTTACTCCTGGATGGATAAAATTCCAATGTCACATTTGACCAAGACGGGGTATGTGTCCCTCATTCAAGATGATTTCCCTGTCTTTGGTGTTAGCAAACACTTATTTTCTATGGGCTAAACTTATGAGGTAAAGTTTGGAACAGTCCAGAGTTCTTTTTCTTTCTAATTTTACAGTCCTCTAAAAAGGAGACAACAGTGTGGCTGGAAAAGACTGGAATCAAGGCTAGAGAAAGAAAACTGAAGCAGAAGAGGCTTGACATTTCCTCTAGTGTGGAGTGTGGAGTTTGTAGTGTGTAGATGAGAGCCAATCTGTTCCAAGCAAACCTGTCTTCCAAGTCTTAAGAATGTCCACTGACCTAGTGTCATTTAACTGGTGTAAGGAGTCCTGTGTTTCATTATAGGCATGTATATTTTCTAAGTCTAAGCTAGATTTCATTTAAGAAGACCCATTTTACAGAAGTTTATATTAAAGTCTACTAGACGTATTCTAATGTTACTCCCTCTAGTGCAGTTTTCTAAATAAAATCTAGCAAAGAGTACTAGTAAATTTAGTAATTCAAATGCAACATGTATAAAAACAAAACAGGAAAAAAAGTTCCATTAAAGAAACTTCATAACTAAACAACCTTCCCATGTTTTAAAGTAGATTTATCATTATTTTGACAAAATTATTTAAGAGACAAAGCATAAGAATTTATAAGCAATGGCAAAGACATAACAAAATTTGAAACATAAAAATTTGTTACCTAAATGAGTCCCAGTCCAGAGTCTATGAAACAAGTACAAACTCTTACTTCCATCCTATATCTCAGTGGAGCCTCCAAATGATATAGGGTAGAGAAACTCCCAGCCTACCACATGTCCAGTGCAAGCTCATGCTCTCTAAAGCTGAATATTTAAGAAATTAGGAACAATGGAGGTTAACAGCAGGATATATTTATTGAGAGAAAGAAAGCTCCTGCTTGAGTGAGAAACACAAGGGGTCCTGAGTGGGTTGCCCCTCATCTTAATTTATTGTTCTCTTTTTGCTTCTATCCAATACATGCACATTAATTATTCCACTAAGCATCTGTTTTCATTGTCAACTTTTCCCTTGATATTTTGGTTTTACCTCTCTCTTTTGGCATTAAATCTGCCTCATTTTAAAGCTAAAATCATATTTATCATTTTCAGTTTGACCCACTTCACTTTAAGGAATATATTAGCAACTGTCTTATTATCCTTTTTACTTATAATGATCTAAGACAACTTCTTAGTATGTTCCACACTAATATTTATTGAAGTATCTATGTAGACTTTTGGGTAACCAGTACTGTTGTAGCTCTTTTTGCAGGGCTTTGTATTAAAAATTTTCCCTCCTATATTGCAGGAGGGGAAAAAATTTGCAGGCATTGCTAGAAGAGTTTCAGTAATATTTTCTCAAATTCCCAATTACACCAAAATTAATTAACTATACTCTGGTGACAATTGGTGACCAATTAGCCATTTTCTTATGGAAAATTGTATTTTATAAATCTGTCTCACCGATACATACTGTATCTCATTTACTCTTCTTATAGTTTAACACTGAGATTATCCTATTGAAGAGTATGGGTTATTTCCTTCTCCTTTAACCTAGTTTGCATTTGCAGCTGCCTCAACTATTGGAACATGGTGATGTTATGCTGGATAACTTCTGAGGCTAATTCATAAAAAGTTACGTGACTTTTGCTATTCTTCTTGAGACACAGATTTCAAATCTCTTTAAACTAACAAGTAAGACTCCTGGATACCCTAGACCTACCTTGCTTATTAATTTATGTGGAGATAAAAAGAAAACCAGATGTATTTTTATATTTTGTTAATTTTATGTATATATAATTTAGATATGTATGATCATATTCATCCAAGGGAATTTGCACCTATATATGATATATCTTCATTTCTTTTTTCACAACTCCCTCCTCTCTCTTCAACACTTTTTCCCCTCATTAGAAAGCTTTGTTTCGATTTTATCCTTGTTATATCATTTTTCCTCTTTTCCTTTCTTTTTACCCTCCCCCTCCCTAGTTCCTCTTCCTTTTGAACCATTTCTACCAAGGACTTTGGTCCTTATTTACACTTTCATTTTCTCAATTTATTTCACTTAAAAATAAGTTGCATCCATTTACCTAGAAAAGTCTCAAGTTTATTCATAGTTGTGGAAACACTACCCAGACCAATAAAAGCAGAGAAAGAAGTAAAAGTAAAAAGAATAGGAAAGAAAGAGGTTACAACTATCATTTGTGGATGATGTGATAGTTTACCCAGAAGACCTCAAAACCTCCACCAAAATACTTGTAGATTTAATAACTGATAGTTAGTGTAGTGTAGCTGGATGCAAAGTCAACACTCAAACATCAATAGCAAATAATAATAACTTAGCTTCTTCCTTTACTACCTTTGTCCCTTTTATTTCTTTCTTATGTCTAATTTCTCTGACCAATATTTCCAGAACTACTTTGAATAGGAGTGAATAGTGAACATCCTTGTCTGGTTTCTGATTTTAGAGAGAAAGTTTTCAATCTTTGACCATTCAAAATGATGTTTAATGTTGGTTTGTCATAAGATGGCTTTTATCAGATTAAGGAAAGTGACAGTCTATTTCAATTTTCTTTAGGGTTTTTATCATGAATGAGTGTTGTACATTGTAAAATGCTTTTTCAGAGACTATTGAGATGATCATGTGGTTTTTATTCTTTTCTCTGTTGGTATGCTGTACTACATTAACTGACTTGCATATGTTGAACCATCCCTGCAACTCTGGGATGAATTCTCCTTGGTAATGATATATAATCTCCTTGATCATTTACAGCATTCTGTTTACCAACATCTTACTGAGGATTTTTGCATGTTTGTTCATTAGGGAGCTTGACGTATTTGGTTGGATCCTTCTATGTTTTTGTCATCAGGGTAATGTTTGCTTCCAGAAATGGGTTTGGGAGTACATTTTCTTTCTATTTCATTAAAGGCTTGGAGGAATAATTCATTGGATCCTCTGGAACTCATCTGTTTCCATATGAACCTGGCCTTTTCTTTGCTGACATGAAACTCTACATGGGAGATCCCAAAAATCCACCAAAGTACTTCTAGATTTAATAACCACATTCAGTATAGTAACAATACAAATTTAGTACTGAAAAATCAATAGTATTTCTGTACACAAATAAACTCACTGAAAAAAAATTAGAGAAACCACGCCTTTCACAATAGCATCAGAAAAACTGAAACCCTTATTGATCTATAAAACAAAGGAAGTAAAAGAACTCTATGTTGAAAACTACAGTTCTCTGAAAAAGGAGGTAGAACACAATGTCAGAAAAAAGGAAGATATTCCTTGCTCTCAGGTAGGAAGAACCAGTATAGTGAAAATGACCACACTCCCAAAACTCCCATACAGATTTAATGTAGTTACAATCAAAATATCATTAAGATATCTCACAGAAATAGAGAAAATGTTCCTAAAGTTCATTTAGAGCCAAGAGAGACCTAGAATCCCAAAAGTTTATTCTGTGCAAGGTGGAGCATCACAGCTCATGAATTGAAATTGTACTATGGAACTGCTGTAGAGGAAATCAGCATGGTACTGGCAAAAAAAAAGAAATAGACCAGGTGGTCAATGAAACATACTAGAAATGCAGAAACAACTTCAAACACACTTAGCCATATGATCTTTGACAAAGTGGCCAAACATGTTCACTGGATAAAAGATAGTCTCTTTAACAAATAGTACTGGAAAAATGGCTTGCCACATGCTGAAGACTAAAACTAGACCCATATCTATCACCTTGCACTAAACTAAAATCAAAATAGATCAAAGATCTAAATATAAGAACAGAAACACTAAATCTTTTGCAAGATAGAATCAGTAGAACTCTGGAAGACATAGGTGTAGGTAAAAATTTTATGAATAAAACCCTGGTAGCACAGGAATTATCACAAAAAATCAACTGAGATTTCATCAAAAAGCTTTTGCACAATGAAAGAAAGGACCAACAGAGTACAAGGAAAGCCCACAGAGTATGAAAAATGTATGACAGCTGTTCTTCAGACAAAGGACTAATATTTGGAATGTAAAGAACTAAAAGATATCAGATCTCCCAAATTTAAAGACCCAAAGCAAAACTGGGCATCTGAGATATACATTTCACAGATGAGATACAAACAGTAAATAAATGTATGAAAATATCAACATCACACACACAAAAAAATCAAAATCACTGACTCATTTGAGAAATGCAAATTAAAACAATGCTGAGATTCTATCTCACTCCAAAAGAATGGCTATTAATAACAAATGCTGATGAGGCAGAGAAGACACAAGAACCCTTCTCCTCTGTTGGTGGGAGTGTAGACTAGCGTGGAAATCAGTGAGTAAATTCCTTAGAAAGCTAAGATTAGAGGTTCCTTTTGACCCAGCTAGGCCCCTTCTGGGCATCTTCCTGCAATAATTAAAAACATCATATCACAGCAATATAAGCACATCCATGTAATAACTAAATCTTGGAGGCAACTCTAATGTCCAGCAACCAATAAAGAGATTAAAAAAGATGTTTTGTTAAAATAATAGACTATTACTCAGCCACAAAGAAAGATAAAATTGAGACATTTATAACTAAATGGATGGACCTTGAGGCCATAATTACAAGTATCATATATAGGACACGCATGTTTAAATATCTCAGTACGTCTCTGGTGTGAGAAACTGAAAATGCAAATAAGAGCAAAAAATGTAAAACAGATAATGTGAAATAGGAAGAATCTGTTTAAAAGGAAAAAAGAATTAGGAAGAGAGAAAGGAAGGAAGAGAAAAGAAAGATCAAATAAAAAGAGAGCTTTGTGATTAGAGAGTGAATAAGGAGTTTGAAAAGAGGGGACAAAAATGGGAGGAAAAAAAGAGAAATGAAGATATACCATGTACAGATACAAATTCCCCGTAATGAATGTGATCATTATGTGTAGCTTCATTGTACCAATCAACTTAAATAAACAACAACAAAAATGGTCAAGAGCATTGCTGTACACAGACAGGTATCGTTGGGAGCTCACCCTGTGAGAAGCTGTAGCTCTTGTCGTCATACACAGCCCGGCACTAGAAATCAGCAGGCTCACTTCAGACAGCTTGAGCCCCCTCTTTCTGGCCACCCTAGTTGAATGTGAGTCAAGTAAGGAACTGATACTATTGAGTGCTTCCTGATTACCATCTCATAAGCTAAAACAGAAGAAAGAAACTCCTACAGACATAAACCTTACTATTGAAAACCACCACACTTGTAGTTGGCTTCTTACGAAGGCATAGTAACTGTGATAGATGTTTTCTTTGATGATCTCAGTGATGTTAGAAATTGAAACAGCTGTCAAACCCAAATTTGAGTTGTACATAAAAATTCAAGTATTCATTTCATTGAATGGTTGGAAGATGTGTTAAATTCACACTACTATATAGCCATGTTCGATTTTGGGTTAATAAATTCTGCCCAATACAATTGGGTCTGTGTTGTCAAGGTTCTCTCAATATCCACCATTCCTAGCTTGTTTGATTCTTTGTTTATTTATTTATTTATTCATTTATGCTTTCCATCTTATCACTTTTGCCATTCAAAGTTGAAAATTTTAAATGTGGTGTGTGAACCTTTTCCACTTACTGAAATAATTAAGGTACTAAATAGGTAAATGACCTAAGATAGAAGTGAAAATATCACACAATAACAAAATTCAATGTTGAGCTGACAACAAAAACTTAGGTACAGCTGAAACTTATATTTAAAGAGAGTTTTTTAAGTCATATATATTAATTTTCATAGTCACAGTAATCTGATTGTAGGTGTGCACTTAGGAAACATTTTATTTACTTTTTAAGACTGGAGGTTTGGGCTGGGGATGTAGCTCAGTGGCAGAGTACTTGTTTAGCATTTTGAAATCCTGGGTATGATCCCTATTACTGAAAAAAAAGAGAATTTCCAGAGATAGCAAGTGTTGTATGCCTCACTCTACATCATGAGCACCTTTCTGGTAAATCATTATGTAATTTCTGGCTTCTGTTGTCACTTCTTTGTCCTTCTGTGCTACTGTGTGTATCTATTTCAGTAAGTTAACTGATGTAATTAAATTTGTCCAATCTAATTGATTGGCTTCTTAATTTCCTTCTCAGTGGTTTCAGGCAAATATTTATTGTTCTCTTTGATTTTCATTCTTAAAGAAAAGTAGATGCTTAGAGAAACTTTAGCCTGGAGAAATGTGTCGGGATCATACTTCAGATTAGCACTGGAGGATCACCTGAAAAGATCCTTACATGGAGAATAACACACTTTTAATGTAAAATAAATGCACATATAGTCCATTCCAATTGCTCATTGTGCTTCAGACACAAGGGGTGACTAGGTAGTTGTCAGAAAGGAATCATCATATGGGGTTTACATGAAGGACTGGCCAAGAGGCAGATTTAGAAAAATTCACTGAGATACCACTGGACAGTGAGGTTATAAATAGTATTTCTGTCATAGTGTAAATTATCACATTTTTTTACAGTGTTTGTTTTGGAATACTTTTTCAGACAATGTATGTAGTGAAGAAACTTGGAAGATAACAGGGCAGAAAATAATTCTTTTCTTGTCCTCTTCCCCTCAAAATGTTTCCATCCAAGTCAAAATCTGGGCAAGTTTCTTTCTTTTTTTTTTTTAATCAGTACCAGGGATCGAACTCATGACTGCCTGCTTGCAAGGCAGGCGCTTATGCCGCTGAGCTAAATCCCCAGCCCCAAAATCTGGGCAAGTTTCTTAACAGTCAGTCTTCTTACAAGCAAAGGTGTTTCTCATGCTTGCATTTCCTCAGTTGTTACACAAGGCCAAAGTGTATGCAGCTTCTACACGGATGGCTCTGCTTTTCACCCACAGGTTTTTTGGGACAAAGTGACCCAACCTGAAAATGAAACATACACCGCCTTTTGTGCTGTCATTAATCACAATCTTCATCTCTAACCCAGGAATCTTGTGTCTTCTGCCAGGGTACATGAAACTGGCAGATTCACTGGTTAGTTTAAAATAGGGAGAAATCAAATAAGCAGCATGTAGGAATATAACCTGAGGTCTTAAAAGAATAGGCCAGGAAAGTCTTATACCACTACTGAGAAATAAATTTGGAAAAGAAGCTAGTAGCAGTTGGTACAGTTCCTTTTTCTTATAACAATGAAAGAGCAAGTTTTCCTGATGACCATACTTCACGTTAGTACTTGCTCATCACCTTATCCCAACTCATACTCCTAAATATGAATGTAAGCTCTTGCTTTCACTGGCTTTAACTTACTGTATAAGAAAATCACACTTTATAGTCTCATCCCAAAGCAGCCAGGAAAAATGCTACCTCAGTTACACAGAGAAGAAAAGCATTCCAAATACTAAGATGGACATCTATTACGAAGGGAAGCTTGTGATGGACCTGAGAGAAAGTATTTGACATTCAGGTATATTCCAGCATTTTGGTCAGAAAAAATAAAATCCAACTCATGCAAAGGTCAAGTGGCTAAGAGGAAGCAAAGACAAGTGAGAATTTCATGCATGTCAGATTTGATAAATGAAGAAGAGACTCATATTCCTTAACGGTGAAAAAGAGAACTTCTCAGATCAAACCTAGAGGTTCCCAAGTCTGTTTCATAGAATCCTGGTTCCCTGAAAGACATGAGCACAAGAATCTTGTTTTCAACACTTCCTCAAACTCACTGCAGTAGGAGATGCACATCTGTTTTCAGTAAGTAAGTATAAACATGTATAAGTGTTACCTTCCAAGATGCATTTGTATAGCTTTCATGAAGTTTATAAATCAAGGCTATAGTGTCACTCCTTTCTTTACACTTGGGAAATTAGATTTCCAAAGAAAGATGCCAATACTTCTCTGAAGTTTACACTGAAAGTTTCAGAATTATATCTCAAACTGAATGTTATGGTTGAAATTGTGTTTCATCCTCCTATCTTATGCCATGTAATTGCATGATAGATAGGGACTCTTAAGGGGTAAATATAGTTATACCTGGTAACAAAGGTAGTGATCTGCTCCAATATGCCTGTTGTCCATATAGAGAGAGGAAGAGACACCAGGAATTAAGTGTCCAGAAAAAACACCATCTATAGACACAAAGAGAAGGAACAAATCTGTGAATCAGGAGGACAGATCCCATCAGAAGCTTGACATATGGTCATCTTGATCTTTGAATGTCAGTTTCCAAAACTGTGACTAGCGAAATTTTTGCTGTTTATTGCCACTCAGTCTGTGTTATCTGGTTCCAGCAGGTTTAGTAGATACATATACTGTGGGCTTTACTTTTGTTCTTGCAGGTTTTCTGTGCAGCAAGTTGCTTTTTACTCATGCCAAAATATCTTCAAATATAAAGACATTTGAGTCTATCAAAAAGCCACTCTTGTCCACATTCAAGTTTTGCTGGAAAAAGGATAAAAGTAACACATTGACTTGTTTTCATTTTTTGCAGGTTGTTTTCCTTATTTACAGCTGGATAATGAAATGATAAAAGTGCTCAAAGTACTTTTTAGTTGCTCATGAAGAAAAATCAATATTACTTTGTATTTCAAAAAGGCAAGGTATGCAAGGACGCGAAGGTATTAAGCACAAGTGGATTGAATAGTTATTTGTGAGGGATTTCTAACAATTGAATTACTATTTTAATGTCATAACATGGCAGCAGTCAAGATTACCTTTCACATCTCATCATACCATTTACATGGAAGAGGGAAAATGCTTTTGAAGTGGCCAAATGCTGTTCACTGAACGGATCATGATAACACTATAAATTGCTCTGGATGAAAAAATAATCAGATTCCCTGCCAGGCTCTGGGGAAAGGTTAATGTCCTTTCACTGAAAAAAAAAAAGAAAAGAAATCCACAATACACATACATTTTTCAAAGGGAAGTTTATGGCTTCGCCATTGGCTCACATCTCTGATCTTGAATTTTAACAATCAGGAGGCATGTCCATTGGTTTTGTCCTTGTTAAGATTCAGGTTTAAAATCACCAACATCTAAAACCACTAGGACCCAGAATTTCTATAAATTACTGTCATTAAGACATATAAAACCTGTTAAGATAGATATGTTACTTACCGTCACGTCTAGTGCACAGATGAGAGTTAGAGACAGAAAGAATGCCCAGTTTGTCCACATTTTGGAAGTAGTACAGCAAGGGAAGAGGAACCTTTGTATGTCTAGAGAGAGGCAGTATGGTGCTGTCAAAGAGAAGTCCTGCTATTTATCTCTGAGCAACTCCATGAGAGAGAGTGTGTATACTTCCAATGAGCCAGCTCTCTTATTTCAAGTCTCAGGCTACTTTTGTAACCATCATTGTCACCCTCCCAAGTCCTCTTCTATTTCTCTAATCATATCAAGCATACACCATCTTTATCTTCTAATATTGAACTTCTTAGCAAGTCTTTTAAATTTCATTTTTATGGCTCAGCATATACATTGTACCCTCCAGAAATCCTTAAACAGCTCACTCAAACTATCTGTTTTTACTCCTTCATCCATGTAACACTGAAACTCTTCATAGGAGTAGTTGTAATAGAATTGTGTATGTACTTGTCTATGTGTCTTGTGAGCATGTCAGTCATTGGAAGGTCCTTGTAATTTTTAACCTGCTTGATGTCCAAATACAAAAATGTTTGTACAATTTAGATATTTCAAAAGAATTTATATATTAAAGATTGTTTGTGAACAGTATACAAAATGAAAGTGTTGTAGGGTTGTTCAAATAGTTGTAATGACAGTGAATGGTCCCTGGGCCCTTGCTATATACCAGGTATTGGTTTGACTACTTTGTGGCTGTTAATTCATGTGTATCATTGTAGAGGTATGTGATGTTTGAACCATTAAGCAAACCATTTCCTGGATGAAGATTTAAGGCACAGAGAAGTTATATAGCTTGCTTAAAATGAAACAGTTTTTAAGTAGGATGTGGAAATTTTAAATACCAATATCTAGCTCTTAATCTCTCATTATTAATCATCAACCCATATTAAAAAAACATAATAGAGCAAGTGTTCCAGAGGTCAAACAGTATTAGGCACCCTTCGTCTTGTTGTGGCTTGGCATAACTGATACCATCTTGAGCCTTGCATTTAACTAGTGCCCTATATTTGGCTCAGAAAAATGGAAAATTACTCAGGGTATAAGTCCCATGAAAAAATCAGAATGAGCTGTGTGTACAGGAAAAAAATTAATCTGCTGAACAAAAAAACAGGATATAGGTGTCAACTGAAAATTAATGAAAGATTCTAGCTAAATTATTTCCAACAGGATGTCTTTTATGATTCTCTCTTTTACAAACTCTGTAACTTTCCAGTTCGGGACCACTTGTTTGGACCCTGAACCGGGGGGTCTGTATACTAGTGGTCCTGAGCTCAGTTAGTTAAATTTCAAATTTAACAATTTGGCTCCTTGGATTCCTATATTGTTATTCATGAATCCACCTCAGTCTATGTTAAAATAGAGATTTTGACTGTTTTCTTCAGTGTCTTTAAGATTGTAGCTATGTCTAGTGATAGCTCTCTGGGGTTTAACTATTACAAAAACAAGCCCCTGTCTTTTTACAATATCTGATTTTAGACATTGGTACTTGTGTCAAGTGGTTTTAAAAATACACAATTCTAATAAAGACTCCTAGAATGAGCGATCTGAACCACTTGCCACAGGTGATTCTCTCAGAATTGCATAGCAAGGAATATTTGTAAGGACGGAGAGTCCTGATCTTCTCCAGGAATGGTGCCATTGGGAAAGATAGATCCATCCTCTTGGTGAGGTTATCCTTTATCTCTTACAGATTAAGGACAAATAGACCTGGATCTAGCACTTGATTAGCTCAATTTACTCTGTGATTTGATGTAGGTATGATCTTATTTTCAGGTCAGTAATGAGGCGAGATTAGACTGACTGTCCTTCAAGGCCATTTCTATCTTGCAATTTGACTATAACTGAAGGTCACTGATGTAAACAAATGGTTGAATTAAGGCAGAGTTTTACTTGAATTTAAAAGCTATTAGATGTGTGAGAGTGGAAAATTTGGAAAACCATTTCAAGTCTCAGCCTTCACATCTCTATTTTTATTTATTTATGTATGTATGTATTTATGTATTTATTTATTTATTTTTTGTACCAAGAATCAAAGTTAGGACCTTGAGCTTGCCAGGCAGGCACTTGTACCACTGAGCTTTATCCCCAGCCCCTCACGTCTTTAAAACGGAAACAAATTCAGCATTCATGTCAGATGTTTGATTAGTTTACAGAATGAATGCAAAGTGTTCACTGTTGAGCAAGCGTCAGTGCTCCTCATCTTATTTGCTCATCCTATACATCCACAGTGGATTAGCAATAGAATGAAGCTCAGCTTATAGACACAGAAAATCATGCAGTTGCAAATTATGCTATAGCCAGAGATAAAAATTATCATGCTTGTTTTTATGTTGTCCCTGGTGCTTATAACTTCCATTACCATGAAACTTTTTGATCATACTTACTGTTGACCAGATGGGCAAAAGAAATCATTGTTGCCAAGAAATAGAGACTTCCTTGGGTCAGTTCAGGAAGAAATCACGGATTGCCAAAGTGTAGCTCTGCTACACTTCCTGCCTTTGAGAGCCAATGATGCTCAGCCCTTAGTGGTACTGGTGCAGTCCTTGATGCTGCCAATCAACCACAGTTAATGTCAGGTGTGAGGCATTTGAGCAGGTCAGCACACAAGAAGGAGCCCTGCTAGAGCAGTGGTAGTCAACCTTTTAAAGACCAAGTGCCCAAAATGCAACTCCAAACTCACTTATTGATCACAAAATACCAACACTGCAATAAAACCTGAATACAGATGTTTTAGTTTAGAAGAAAACAATTGTTATCTGAACTTGGCTCACGGGCTGACAGAGAAGACTGTGCCTGCTGTGGTATGTGTGCCATAGGTTTGCCGCAGCCGTTCTCGACCAACCTGCTTATAAACTGCCCTAAGTGCTGCTTATGAACTACCAGCAAGCCTATGACTGGTTCAAATGCAAGATTGCCATTGTCCTCAATTGGTTTGAGACTAAGCCCTCTCATCTAAGCTTACTGGTTGGTCCAAATTCAGTTCTGCTGCTTTTCTCAAATTCAAGCCCAGTGCAGTCAGGTAAATACCTCCTAGAATAGGTGTGGGGAGTCTAGCACAGCCATAGTTATGTTTACAGCAGTTTATATTTGCCAACTGTTATGTTTTTTGCAAAAAAGGGGAAACCTAACACTGGGAAATCTCCAGGAGACCTAGTTACATTAATCATCGATTACTGGAGTTGGAACTAATGGGTTTGGATCCCCCCGTCATGCCTGTCATGTCAGGGGATGTTCCCCCTTCTTTTCCCCAGAAAGGAAGAGACCAGGAGCAGAGAAGGGGTATTGTGGCTGACAGCCAAGCCACACTTCTTGTCAAGGTAGTTCTGTGAACCCCTGGGAAGTAATATTTATAGCAGGAGTACACTGAGGAAACATGTGTGAAGAAAAGTGAAAGGGAGGGACATCATGGCCCCTCTCTGACTGTCACAGGAAAGGGGGAACAGTCAGAAACACCTGGTCTGTCTCATAGTCATACCAACACCTATAGTGGACCAGTGCCTTGAAACAAGCTACTAATTTTTACCGCCTAGTAGACATTACCTATATACACAATTTGTCCAGCACCAATCTAAATGCTTTGTGCAGATTAACTCATCAGAAATTCACAAGCTGTTTCACTGATACTTTATTTTATAAACAATTACATATGTAAATGTAGAGGTAGAGTAATTTGAATAATTAATAACTGATTAAAGTCTTTACTCAAACTCTATCCTTCAGGCTTAACCGTGGCATATTATTAATTCTGTTACATCCACTGTCTATGTCCCTACATCTAAAGCAGTAACT
Source organism: Dolichotis patagonum (assembly GCA_004027295.1). Taxonomy (NCBI): domain Eukaryota; kingdom Metazoa; phylum Chordata; class Mammalia; order Rodentia; family Caviidae; genus Dolichotis; species Dolichotis patagonum. The sequence continues at coordinate 67,369 of PVJX010000806.1, forward strand.
GTAGCTACCTGTTTATCTATATTGATAACCTTCTGATTAATTTTCACTTTAAAAATTTAAATATAAATGCTTTTCACCAACTAGCTTGCAATTCTTCCCAGTGATTACTTTAGTGTGGAAAAAAATTTGCATAAGACATAGTAAAATAATTACATCAAAGTATATGTGCAGTGAATTTGACAAAATCATAACCAGAGAGGGTAATAATCTACTCAGTTTACAAAATTCATTTTTATTTTAGTTAAATTTGCACTGTGAATATTCTCAGATTTTGCCCAATCTCTCTAGGGAGAAAAATATTTTACAACACAAAATATCTCTTTGGTAGAAAATATCACGTAAAATTGGAGGAAAAAAATTTTAAGAGATGAAGGTTACTGTACTTGCAGTGGAAGGAGAGTTGGGAAACCCACAGCAGGTAATTTGAATGACCTCTTCCTCAAAACAGCCTACTTGCCCCCTTATCAACACTCAGTCCTCAGTGCAGGTCCTTGCCACCTTTGACCAAGGCACAAAAGAGAGCCCCAGGTCCTATCACTACCACTTCTAGCTGTAGGGCTGTGCTCCATCACATCTTGCCATCCTCTGAACACAATCCCAACCTCTGTTCCCTGAAAAATACCCCTCTTTTTGTATAACGAGATCCTTTGCCACTGGACCCATGTGGTTTTTACAAAGACCCGTGTGGTCCTGATGCTGACACTGTTAGATGTGGTGGAGGCTTTCGAGGTGCAATGTCATTAGACCATGAAATTATAATGTCATTAGACCCTCAAATTATAATATAGTGTCACGGTCTCTTCTTAGTTGTCAGATGAGCCAGTTTTCTCTTCTCTGTCCTCGTTGCCATTGCCTTTTGGTATCCATACCAGAAGCTGTGTCTGCCCTACAACTTTTAGAATCATGAACTGAAAATCCGTGTTTCACTTTTAAAAGATAATCTCAGATTTCTTATTATGATAACAGAAAGCTGACTATCACATCTTTTCACCCCTTCAAACAAAAGTGATTCTCTTCTGCCTGCTTTTCAGATTGTCTGTCCTCCCAAGCCTTTGCCTACCAAAAGCCTAATATTCTCCAGCCATCATCTGCTGTCTGAATCTATCACTTCACTAGCTCACATATGCCATTTGACTCTCTGCAATCTTTGGTCCTTGAAAACAGAAACAGACATTAAGATATATTTTTAGGGCTTGTTTCCTGAGCTTCACACACCCCATTTTAGGGGTGTGCTTTTATTTGTTGTTTTTATTCTTTTGCAATTTTGGCTTTTCTCAGACAAGGTCTCACTGTGTATTCCAAGCTGGTCTCGAACTCACTGTGTATCCCTTCCAGGCCTCAGTCGCCCTGCAGTCCTTGTGCCTCAGCCTCAGGAGCACAGAGCTGACAGGTGTACACCACTGTGGCTTGGCTTTATGTCTCATTGCCTAAGCACATTTACCGATCTACAGCCAACGGATGATCACTGTTGCCTTACATTACATTCTGAATGGTTTAAGTGCCCAACTTAGCACATTGGCTCAGGGCATTTTGATGTAACATCAGGCCAGATATAAGTTATGTGAGACATAACTATCATTCATTAAATATATATTGTAACCAATGATGTGTTAAATCTTAAGGACTGTAAGGAAAATAGAGATTAGAAAAATATACTTTCCATTCTGAGGAATGTAATAAAAACATAAATAGTAAAATCAGTAGTAGTTGAAATACTCCAATTTGTTTACATAGCATGGCTGATTGGAGATGTGTATGTATGGATTGATACAAAATTTTCCCCCAAATCATTTGTAAGCTCCAATGCCATAGTACTTACTGGAAAGGTTTTCACACTGTGTTCTCTCAATAAAGTCCATTCTGAATTCATGAGGTTGTTATGAGTGGATAATGTACCCCACTCCATCCACAAATAACCAGGCACTCTAAAGGCAGAGCCTAGAATGCTTCAGCTCTTATACTCCCTACCTCCTCTCTGCCTCAGATCATGGTATCCTCCTCCCGTGTCTCTAAAGTGTCATAAAGGCTCAGCCCAGCTGGCTCTTGCTGAGGAAATGCCGAGAGTTCACTCCTAGGACTGTGCAAACAACTACTACAAGATCGTTCAGACACAACAGAACTGTCCTTGGAGATGGGAGAGTCCTACAGCAAATGGCCGTAACAGACTTACTTTGTGGTAGGACTGTCTACCCCCATTCCATCCTGGTTGGTAGACTTTTAATACTTCAGGTCAGTTTATTTGTCATTTCCTTGTAAATACTGTATTGATTTTTCCAGGTCTACCTTGAATGAGGGACAAAGACAACCATTGCTACAATTCACATCTCTCATTTAGACCATGAATACCTCAATTTTAAGGACCATAGTATAATCTCCAAAACTGATAGCCTGATGCATAGCAGATACTTTAAATACTGATTAAGTACTTATACTTATGCATAAAAATGCCTCTGATATTCAACTAAAAGCTTCATGTTTATGACTAACAGTATTTAAAGTGGTCAGTGTACACATTATTCTGATTGTTTAGTTCTTTGACTATAGTCCTTATTTGTGCCACATAAACTGTGTATATTTGTTATTAGTATTTTGATTTTCCTCTGCATTATCCAGAGTTACCACTGAGTGGTTATGACCATATTATAATGCTGTACTTAATTTTCTAGTCTTTGCAATATTGTCAGTATATCACAAATAACCATCTTGTGCATTTATTTCTCTCCTAGTGTTGTGGAGATTTTTTGAAGTCTTTATTTGTACTTCTCTGATTATTAACATTGTATTATTTATTGCTATTATTTAGTTATCATAAAAGACCATTTTGCTATAAATTTCTCCACAGTAGTAGTAACATCACTCTCAAATACTTTGAAATTTTATTGGTATTTACAATTTTGGTTTAAAGGTAAATGTGAAGAGTGCTTGGTTAAAGATAACAACAACAACAATGAAAAAGAAACAAGAGGAAAAGGAGCTTTGAAAAAATGAAATGCAAGTGATCAAACCCGGGTGGCAAGCTAGGTCGCCTTCATGCATGAAAAACCTTTTTCTCCTGGAAGGGTATCTGTTTGGACATACTAAATGTCTCATTTTGTCCTGAAATTTTTTTTTTTTAATTTGGCGGCTAAATGTTCCTGACCCTTTTAATGTCACAGAGAAGCAGAATGTCCACCCAGCTTCTGTTAAAGGTGTCTGATAAATGTAACAGAGGCAAAGTAGCATCGTGGACTTTCTCTATTAAAATATAACTCACAGGAGACTACTGAAAATAAAAGATGAGATTTTCTTAAAAGAAATTATCTAGTGGAAGGAAACATGAATTCCAGAGTCGGACAATTGTATCCAACATAGTTCTTCATTATTCATAAGCTGTGTGACCTTCAGTGAATTACTTTGCCTTGCTGAGTTTCAACAGTTTTAACAGAGATAATTCCTTCTTGCAGCTTATTTTAAAAATTAGTGTGATAAGCATATATAATTGTTAGAACATTATAGATAGTCACTAATCATTCATCTTATTTTATAGTTAAGAGGAAGCTACAGGAAGAAATTGCCTTAAGCAAGAGGGGTGACTCAAACTACTTGGAGATAAAATGAAATATTTATTAATTAACATATGGAAGCATTCATCCCAGACTGCTGTGTATAGACTGCAGTGTCATTTAATCCATAAAGTAACACCTAGGCAGGAGTGTATAAGAGGAATTGAAATAAATACTCCTCAGATGTAGGTATATTATATGATCTCTGTATACTGGAGCCTTATTAGGTGACAAGTATTTGATATGCTTTCCACAAATATGATAATTTAGATTTGGCTACAACCCAGTAAGGAAACCATTAGTATATTGATGTAGGCTGGAAGAAAGCTAAAGTTACTAGAGGTTCAAAAATTTCCCCTAAGGTCAGACAACCACTAAGTAGAAAAATTGTTTATCTGATCATAATGTAATGTATCAAAAATTAACAACCTAACTAGATTAATCCTTTTGTTACTTCCAAATTTTTAAAAATATTCTAAATGTACACTGACCATATATTATTGAAGGCACTTCACAATCCATCTCTTTTAGTTTCACTTCCCCTCTCCTCCTTCTTCCTCCATCCATCTCAGTTTTCTTCTGTGCTCCAAAAATCACCTTCTTATTTCTAATTTTCTCTTTTGTTTTGCAATTTATTTATAGATTGCAGTTCTCATATAAGAGAAATCATGCAATGTTTAAACATCTGTGTTTAATTTAATTCAACTAACATTATAGTCTCAAGATGCATCCATCTTTCTGAAAATGACTAGTTTATCTTCTTCATGGCAGAGTATTATTCTATTGTGTGAAAATATCACATTGTCTTTATCTGTTCATCTACTGATAGACATTTAGGCTGTTTCCAAGATTTAGCTATTTTAAATTGTGCTGCTGTAAACATGAGTACTCATGTATCACTGTGATGTGATGTCTTTAACTTTTTGGAGAAGAGACTTGGACAGGAATTATTTGGGTCAAATGGAATTTTTATTCTTAGTTTCTTGAGGAATCACCATTCTGATTTCTCTAGTGATTGTAACAATTTACAATCCTACCTACAATAAAAAAGAGTTCCTGTTTACCCCATACATAGCCTCTCCAACATTTTACATTACTTAGTTTCTACAATTTAGTCCTTTTCTGGAGTGAGAAGAAATCTCAGTATTGTTTCAGTTTTCATTTCTTGAATGATCAGCCATCTTAAACATTTTTCTGTGGTCATTGGTCATTCTTCTTTCTTCATCTGACAAGTATCTGTTCATGTCAGACATCCACTTTTGACTGAGTCTCTAACTTTGGGATATCTAATCTTTCCTTAAATAGTCCACATATTAGTTCTTTGTTTGAAAAGTAGCTGACAAAACCTTTTACTCATTCCATAGGTGGAGTCTTCACTCTGTTGCTTGTTTCCTTTGTGTGCAGCTTTTCAATTGGATGTGATTCTATTTTTTGTTTCATTGTATTCCTTGTGCCACCAGGATTTTGTTTAGATAGTCTTTGCCTACACTTCTGTCTTCAAGAATTTTACCTCTTTTTTCATCTAACAGACTGCATTTCTGTTTTATTATATGTTGCTAGATATATTTTGATTTTAGTTTAGTGCATGATGATACACATGAGTCTAGGTTCAATCTTAGTTATATGAATAGCCAGTTTTCACAGCACTATGAGGTAAAGAGGCTATCTCTCCTCCAGTAAAAGGTTTTGGTCCTTGTCAATGATAAAGTAGTTGTGGGTACCTGGAGTTTTTTTACGTCCTCTCTTCTGTTTCACTGATGCAGATTTAGCTTTAGTCATAGTAGTTCTGTGGTATAACTTGAAGCCCAGGATTATAATGCCTCCTGCCTTACCCTTGTTGCCAAGAATTGCTTCTGCGATTCTAGGTCTTTTTTGCTACCATATGAATTTTAGAGTTGCTTTCACTATTCTGTGAGGGATGCTATTCGTATTTTGACTGGAATTGTGTTAAATCTGTATAACAATTTGGTATATAGCCATTTTGATTGCATTGGTCCTCTCTATCCATGAACAAGATAGAGCTTTCTATTTTCTCATCTCTTGGATTTCCTTTCACAGAATAGTGTAGTTTTTATTAAAGGTCTTTCACTCACTTGGTTAGGTTGATTCTGAAATATTTCGTTTTAGTTGATGCTGCTGTGAAAGTTACTGTTTCCCTAATTTTTTTCTCAGTGAGTTTATTTTTTGGTCTATAGGTGAGCTGATGATTTTTGAGTATTGTCTTTGTATCTTGCTAACCGACTGAATTTGTGTGTTAATTCTAACAGTCTTTTCATGGAAGTTTTGGTGTCTTATATATAGAATACGATGTCATCTGCAGAGAGTTATAATTTAACTTCTTCCTTTTCTATCCTTAATCTCCTTTATTTCTTTCTCTCGTCTGATTGCTCTGACTAATGTTGCAAGAACTATATTTAACAGGACTTGTGATCATGGACACCTTTGTCTTGTTTATGATTTTACAGGGAACTCTAAGATTTTCTCCATTTAATATATTGACGGTTGGTTAGTCATATTAAAATAAGGACCTCTATACCCTTTTTATTTAAGGATTTTATCAAGAATGGATATTGAACTGTGTCACATGCTTTCTAAATGACTATCCTGATTTATTTCTGATCTAGTCCCACTGGAAATATAATACTGGAAACACATGAGTACAATTGTGCTGCTACTCTGGTTAGAGATCCACGCAATTAATCCCTCCTTGATATGGTGTCAGACCAAGTACTGTCTCCAGAGATGTGGCCACTGTTTGTACTAGAGTCATTCAGTGGTTGCCTGTGAAATACTCACTGTTTACAAAGACCCATGTTCTCCTTGAAGAACATAGCAACTGCCATCCTGGGCATTCTGTTTCTTCACTTCTCCTGGGCCCCCTGAGGTACACCAGCATCTACTGAGTCTCTGTTGGTTCAGTCTTGCCTCAATCCCTCTGTAAGACATGAGTCTTTAGTTAGGAAGAAAGCACGGAAGATGTCCTCTTTTCTTTGCATTATGTTTTGTTTCTTCACTTTCTCTGTTCCTCTTAATTTTCGTGGCAGATCTCTTCCTGGTATCAGGAAGCAAATTTTGCTCTCTTTTTTATCTTCTCCAAGTTATTGTTTTCCAGAGTCTGGATTCAGAATCGTGGACAGCATGAGTTATCACTTAACACTTTGCCATTTTCCTTCATTTCTAATAACATTTAAAGTCTGGTCACAGAAGTCTTGTTTGCTATATTCAATGGAGACTAGCCAATCCAAGTCATTTGTTATTTCCCTGTTATGTTTTGGAAAACATGTTGACTGAAAAGCAGTTACCACTTTTTATTGGGTAATAAATAATTTAATATTAATTCCTTGATGTTTGTGCTTTTTATGTAACTATACAAGGCAAACATCATGTCTTTGCTTTTTTTTTCCCAATCTGTAGGTATTTTCATTGAATAAACAGTTGTAGGAGGGTATATTCTCCTTGGAGACTTTGCAGATAATATATTCTCAAATATTATTTTTTATTTTAAAGAAAAATAGACAATAAAATCAATGGTACAAAATTTCAAAAGAAGATTGTAGGAGAGTATCTAATTCTTAGTATATTGTATAAAGTATAATTAATTTATTTACTTCTGGAGATATCATCATGATTTTGAAGATGTTCACAAAGGTTCTAGTATTACTGCTATTAGTCTACATAGGTATAAGAATATGCAGTATCCATCCTTAGTGATTTAGAAAGATAAATATATATTGTCATAGAAACTGCCATCTCCCACTAGCAAAATAATTGAAAATTTTACCAATACAGTGAGAATAGTGTCTCTGAATCAAGCAGGTAAATGCTCAAATCTCCAACTTAGAAGTCAGACATATATATATATATATATATATATATATATATGGAAGACAATTGAAAATTTTGAGGTAAGTTAAATTGTAGGTACATATTAATACCTTACTGATGTGTAAAAAGATGAATGCAGAACACGAAATTTACTATCTATATAGCTACAAATAAATATATAAGTACCCTGGGATTTGATTTTAAGAAATAAAAGTAGGAAGTAAAAATATAAGCACATTACATAAGCATACACACTATTTTATTTATTTTATTTTTTAAGAGAAAAAAAGAAACAGAAAAGAAAAATAAAAAGACAAACAAACAACAGCAAACCCAATACAGTAACACTATATTTTTACAAAACAAGATGATAGGAATTTGACAATGGTTGTAATATTGCATATTGTTACTTGCAAAAGGGTTGCTTAGATTAACAGATATAGACATGTAAAATTGATCTAATCATATGAGTATTAACTTTTCTTTTCCAGTAACTAATATAATTAATAGTATAGCCAATTTAGCTATTATATATAACATATAGCTATTGTATATGTATATAAGTGTGTGTGTGTGTAGACTCTATATCTGGCAAAAAAAAGTATAAACACCTCAGGAGAATAAAAATAGTGTGATTTTTCTGCAGATGGTGTTACCCTCATATGGGGTACACTAGGGAATGTTGTATAGCACAGAAAACCCACTACACTGTCAGCCCTTAGAGTAGAAAATGAAAATGCATGTACAGCAACCTAAATGATCAAGGTTACCCAAGCAGCAATTCACTATACTAATAACTGTCCAGAAGTTAATGTCCAACACTTTGAGCACCTCTTATAACTGAAGAGGCCAAAGGTAAATTGTATAAATCTCATGTCTCAATAAACATAGCATTAAAATATTTATGCAAGTACTTCATTTCCTGAAGTGAGTGTATATATTTTTTGGATTCCGTGCATTAGTAATGGTAGATAATAATGATGATTACACTAAAAATTTTGCAATTATAATGATAAAGAGACTAAAAGTTAGTCTCCATTGCCCCCACTGCCTCTGGTAAAAGGGATCTGTTATCAGAGAAAATGAGAGTCTATTGAAACATTTTAATTCCCATTTTTTGCTGTTTTCTTTTCTGGTATTGAGCTCCACACTAAATATAGATTACATAACTAATGGTTTTGGAGCAACTGGCTATCATATTGCCAAAAGAACTTGAACAACAACAGAAAGCTTAAATAGATTTGACCTAGATATTTTCACTCCTATCTCCATTTAGTTAAGGATTTTATAAGAGCAACTAATTCAGATAGTTAATCTCAGAGAACCTGGAATACTTCTGTGAGATTATATTTCTCAAATATTTTCATAGGAACAAATCACATGAATTATATGTTTATGAAGACTTCAAGGTATTATCTCAACATATTTAACTTAACTATCCCTGAGTAGAACCACAAAAACTTAATTTAAAAACACTATTAGGACACATATGTAGTATATAACATTTACATTCCTTTTCAGGAATCAGTGCATGTACACAACAAATATTAATTCCTTTTTTGTCATCTTTCTTTTCCTCTATCCACCTGTCTTTTGATTCTCATGATCTCATGATGTAAGGTATAATTATTAACTAAACCCCAGAGATCCTGAGGCTTATCATCTAAAGACCTTTAGATACAGTGACTGTCCCTCCCTTATCAATTTTTCTCTGAAAATAGGTTTGTATAAATTGATAAGAAAAATATGATTGCAGATTTGATTTCACAGTAAGATTGCAGATTTCATCTTGATTCTAATAGTTCATCCTCAGGATAGAAATGTACACCAAGGTTTCTAAAAGAAGCATATTATATAATAACCCCCACAGAGAAGTTATCCAAGTAAGGTGAGAGGAAATTTCTGAAACCAGATTTCATTTGGAAATACTGAAGTTTTTAATGGGCAGACTTAGATAAAGGTATCAAATATCCTCTGCAGCCCTTTATCAATTAAGAAATACAAAGTATTCCTATGTAATCAGGATCAATCATTAACTGAGGAGCTACTCTTCATCTTTCATTTTTGAGCACACATTGTGTGAACATCATAGTCAGAGCTTGAAAGAATTAGACACAGACAATTTAGTGTCAGAAAGAAAATGTCTTGGCTTAGCTGAATTAGCTTAGAAAGTTATGTGGCACTGAAAAATGCCATGCACATGAACTGTCTCCTATTATTTTCTGACATGTAAAATATAGATGCCAGTTCCTTTTGAAAAAGTCATTTATTCCACATAAAAATGCTCAAGTGATTTATTGGAAATGTATAAAACATTGCAGTGGAGGAAGCAAAATATTTTCAAGCGATCCTGGAGCAGTTGAACATCCATGGGCAAACAAAAGCAACTTGAGCACGCTGAGCTGGTCCGCACCCCTCTGGCCACCTCGCTGCCACCCTACCGGCACAGAGGAAGACGCTGCATGGAGACCACCGCCTCTGTCCTGGCTGACCCTGCTGAGTGCACCTGCCCACTGTTGCCTGCCTCCACGGCCGCAGCCTATGGGGAGGCGTCACACGGAGTAAGTGTCCGAGTCCTGCCCCACCTCACGCTGCTGAGCTTGTCCGTGCCCCTTGAGCTGCCTCGCAGCCACCCACGGCATGGAGAAAGCCGCTGCACCAAGGAGGCCACCGCCTCCACGCTGGCTCGTGCTGTTGGGCGTACTCCTGCGCTTCCCCACCGCCACAGCCTGGAGGAAGGCAAGGTGCGGATTCAGCAGCCGAGCCCCGCCCTGGCTTGCCTGGCTGAGCTGGCCCACGCCCCCTTCTGGCTGCCTCGCCGCCACTGTACCTGAACAGAGGAAGGTGGCCAGTGGGAGGTGACCACCGCCTCCAACCGGGCTCCCACTGCTGAGTGTGCTGGCCCACAACTCCCCACCACCACCACAGCCCTGCACAGAATCATGGAACTGAGGTGGATTGACACTGCTGGTTCAGTGGGAGACTGGGTGGCCCTTGACCCAGACAGAACACCCCGGTAGGTTCTAATCACTGTATACACAACAACTGAGTGGACATCAACCACAGAGTAGGAACCTAGGAGGTACACTGCTGACAGTAGTGACTACTGGGACTAAATAACCAGATACTGGCCCCGAAAGTGAAAATGACAAAACCAAAAACCAAAATGCAATCTCAAACATCTAGTCCATCAGGTGCAAGAACAGATGACAGAGAAATGGAGGACTTTAACAATGATACACAGGAAATCTCTGAAAAGGTAGCAAATTAAGCAAAGAAACAAATCTGTGAGGCTATAGAGGAAATCAATTTAGAAGTACAGGCTTACGTAAAGACAGAAATAACAACCTTAGTAAAGGATTTGCTCAACATAGACAGGGAAAAAATAGATTAAAAAAATACAGGAGCATGGGAAATTGATTGAAACCTTGAATGAGCAAGGTAGGAAATAAGCAAAATCCATGAAACAGTTTCAAAGAGATAGCCAAGAAACAAAATCTCTATTCAAAGCTGGCAAAACCATTTAAATGAAGCTGAGGATAGAATTTTGGACCTTGAGCATACGATCACAGTTAGCGACTAGGAAAAGATAGAACTTATAAAAACAACAAAGCAGCATGAAATGACAATCCAACAGCTTCAAGATGATGCCAAGAGAAACAATGTAAGGCTAATAGGCATCAGTGAGGAGGCAGGAGACAATGCAAAGGACTTAATGAGGCTATTCACAGAAGTAATTATGGAAAATTTCCAAAACATAAGGGAAAAATCTGACATACAAATAAGTGAGGCATATAGAATGGCAAACAGTCATAACGAACATAAATCTATACCCAGAATATAATAATTAAGATGTCAGACATACAACATAAAAACAGAATACTAAGATCTGTTAGACAAAAGACACAAATCACCTATCAAGGGAAGCCTGTTAGAATCACGGCAGACTTCTCAGCACAAACCTTCAGGTTAAGATGACCTTGGAGTGAAGTATTTCAAGCCCTAGAAGAAAACAACTTTCAACCCAGACTGATGTAGCCAGAAAAATGGTCTTTCAAATTTAATGGAGAAACAAGATACTTCCATGACAAAGAACAACTGAAGAAATTCATATCTATCAAAACAACTCTAGAAGGAGTATTGAAAGACATACTAGAAAGAGATGAAAGTGACCAGAATCTCCAGAGCAACAAAAGAAAGAAAGCACCATCCTGGATAAGAAATTAAGCAAAGGAGGAAAGTGGGAAACCAACCACAGGAACATAATATGGCAAAGTCAAGTCAATACATATCAGTAATAACCATAAATGTCAATGGGCTTATTTTACCAGTCAAAAGAAGCAGGTTGGATCAGACAGAATGGATCAAGAAACAGGACCCCACAATATTCTGTATCCATAAAACACATCTGACTCAAAAAAACACTCATAGACTAAAAGGTAAAAGATGGAAAACAGTATTCCATGCAACAGGAACCCAGAAAAAAGTAGCTATTCTGTTTGCAGCCAAAGTGAACTTCAAACTTAAAAGGATTAAAAGAGACAAAGAAGGCCACTACATACTTGTAAGTAGAAAACTACAAGAGGAAGAACTAACAATTATAAATATATATGCACCAAATACAGGAGCACCCAACTATATAAGACAGATACTAATGGACATGAAAAACCAAATACACAAGAATACAACTGTAATGGGAGAACTTAATACCCCACTGTCACAATGAGATAGATCAACTAGACAAAAAGTCAGCAAAGAAATAATAGAAATGAATTACACCTGTGAACAAATGAACTTAGTGGATGTCTACAGAGAGTTCCACCCAACCACATCCAAATATACATTATTCTCAGCCACACATGGGACATTCTCTAAAATAGAACATATATTAACTCATAAATCATTCTTAAGTAAATGCAAAAGGAGTGAAATTATCCCATACATATCTGATCATAGTGCACTAAAATTGGAAATCAGTGGCAAAAAAACTCTGCAAAAGCTGCATAAATACATGGAAATTTAATAACAACCTTCTGAACAACCAATGGGTTACAGATGAAATTAAAGAAGAAATAAAACAACACCTAAAATACAATGAAAATATAAACACATCATACTGTAACCTATGAGAAGCAATGAAAGCAGTCCTAAGAGGAAAATATATAGCAATAAATAGCCACATCAAGAAAACAGAACAAGCACAAACAAATAATCTGATGCTACATTTCAAGCTTCTAGAAAATAAAGAACAAGTCAAACCCAAAACTCATGGAAGAGAGGAAATTGTTAAGATTAGAGCAAAAATTAATGCAATTGAAGCCAAAAACACAATACAAAGAATTAATGAATCAAAGAGTTGGTTTTATGAGAGGATAAACAAAATTGATAAACCCCTAGCCAACCTTATCAAGAAAAAGAAAGAAAAAACCCAAATCCATGCAATAAGGACTGAAAAGAGGGAAATTATTACAGATCCCATGGAAAGTCAAAAGATCATTAACACCTACATTGAAAATCTCCACACATATAGGGTGGAAAACACAGAGGAAATAGAAAGATTTCTAGAGACATATGAACTACCAAAGCTCAATCAAGAAGATATAACAATTTTAAATAATCCAATATGGGTACTGAAATCAAAAATGTTATTAAAATCTTATGGACAAAGAAAAGCCTAGATCCTGGTGGATTCATGGCTGAATTCTCTAACAAAGTTAGAGAAGACTTAATGCCAACACTCCTTAACCTCTTCAATGAAATTGACACAAAAGCAGTCCTGCCTAAATCATTCTTGGAAGCAAGTATTATCCTGATATCAAAAGCAGAGAAAGACTCAACCAAAGTGAATTATAGACCAATCTCACTAACGAACACTAATGCAAAGATTCTCAATAAAAGAGTGGCAAATAGAATGCATCAAATCATCAAGAAGATTATGACCATGACATGTGGAATTTATTCCAGGTGGGACACCATAACCAAGTGGGATTTATTCCAGGAATGCAGGGATGGTTTAGCATATGCAAATCAATAAATGTAATACACCACATCAACAGAGCCAAAAATAAAAATCACATGATCATCTCAATAGACACAGAAAAAGCTTTCAATAAAGTCCAAAATCTGTTCAGGAAAAAATCCTACAGAAACTCGGAATAGACGGTATGTACCTCAATATCATAAAGGCCATTTATGACAATCCAACAGCCAACATTACACTAAACAGACAAAAACTGAAAGCCTTCACTCTAAAATTAGGAACAAGACAAGGATGTTCACTATCAGCACTCCTATTCAATATAGTTCTAGAAATATTAGCCAGAGCAATCAGACAAGAGGGAGAAATAAAAGGAACAAAAATAGGAAAAAAAGAAGTTAAATTATCATTATTTGCAGATGACATGATACTCTATATAGAAGACCCAAAAAACTTCATTAAAAGACAACTAGAGTTAATAAACAAATTAAGCAGTGTAGCTGGATACAAAGTCAATGGCACTCCTGTACACAAACAAACAACTCACTGAGAGAAAAATTATGGAAGTATTACCTTTGACAATAGCATCTAAAAAAATGAGATACTTAGGAATCAACCTAACCAAGAATGTAAAAGATCTGTATGCTAAAATTTATACTATGCTAAATAAGGAACTTGAAGAGGATATTAGAAAATCGAAGGATATCCCCTGTTCTTGGTTAGGAAGAACCAACATTGTGAAAATGGCCATACTCCCAAAACTTTTATATAGATTCAATGCAATTCCAATCAAAATACCATCACATACCTCACAGATCTACAAAAAACAGTCCTAAAATTCATCTGGAAGCAGGAGAAACCTAGAATAGCAAACGCGATTCTCAGTAACAAAGGCAAGACAGGAGGCATCTCAATCTCTGATTTGAAACTATACTACAAAGCTATAGTTATAAAATCTACATAGTACTGTCAAAAAAATAGACCGGAGGATCAATGGAACAGATTAGAAAATGCAAACACTATTACAAAGACACTCAGCCACTTTATATTTGACAAAAGGGCTAAAAGTGTTCACTGGAAAAAAGATAACCTCTTTAATAAATGGTGTTCAAAAAACTGGTTTTCTGCATGCTGAAGACTGAAAAATAGACCCATGCCTAGCTCCATACACTAAACTGAAGTCAAAATAGATCAAGAATCTAAGTATTAAAACAGAAACACTAAATCTACTGGAAGACAAAGTAGGTAAAAACATTGGAGACATAGGGGTAGGAAGAGAATTCATCAATAAAATGTATACCACATGGGAAATACTTCAAAGACTCAACAACTAGGATCTCATATTACTAAAATGTTTTTGCACTTCAAAAGAAATCCAAAACAAAATGAAAAAAACCCACAGAATGGGAAAAAAATCTTAGCCAACAATCCCTCAGACAAAGGACTTATATCCAAAATATATAAAGAACTGAAAAACACTAAACCCCAAAATTCAAGGACCCTCTCCAAAAATGAGAATTGGAGATGAACACAGTTCTCAGGTGAAGATATACAAATGGCAAACAAATACAGGAAAAAATGCTCACCATCACTGGTCATTTGAGAAATGCAAGTTAAAACAACATTAAGATATCATCTTGCACTTGAAAGAATAGCTGCCATCAAGAAAACAACTGATAACAAATGTTGTTGAGGATGCAGGAAAAAAGAACACTCCTCCACTGTTGGTGGGAGTGCAGACTGATGCAAACACTGTGGAAATTAGCATGGAGATTCCTCAAAAAACTAGGACTGGAAGCTCCCTTCAACCCAGCTATTCCCCTCCTGGGTATTTTCCCAGAAAAACTGAAAAGGTCATATCACAGAGACATATGTGCACCTATGTTCTTAGCAGCACAATTTGTGATAGATAAATCTTGGAAACAACCAAAATGCCCATCAACTGCAGAGTGGATGAAAAAAATGTGATACTTTTAAACAATGGAATACTACTCAGACATAAAAAATGATGATCTTGCAGCCTTTATATGTAAATGGAGCCAACTTGAAGATATCCTCATTAGTGAAATGAACAGGACTCACATGAGTAAATATCACACTTTCTCTCTAGTGGAAAAAATAACAAAAACCGACCCAATACTGAGATCCAAAGAGTATGATAGATATTGTGAAAATGAAACGGAGGGAAAATGCTCTAAAGAGTATAATGAAATGTATAGTGTGTAAGACAGTTCACCGTGTTCTTGAATTTCTGTTGGAACATTGAAGAGAAGGATTTGTACTGTTAATGTTTGAGTGTCTAGTTACTATTTATGCTTTGATTTTGTAAATTTGGCAACTATTTTTTGAGATGACAATGAGAAATGTATCAACTAGTGATTCTACGATGAGAATTTTTTTGTTCCTTTGAATGCCTTGAACTCGGGATTGTTCTACCTTTTTCTGCTTTTCTATTCTCTTTAATTTTCTTTCATTTCTTTGAAAAAAGAAAAAGAAAAGAAAAATATGCAATTTAACAACCATTGTTAAATTTCTTTCATTCTGTTGTGAAAACCTATATTGACATTGTCTTTAGTTTGCTATTGTTGTTTATGCCTTTTTGTTCTTTTCTGACTTTACTCTTTTTTAAATAAAAAAAGAAAACAAACTTCAACCTTACCTAAACTCAAACCTTAAGTAACAATTAACTGAAACAGGGTGATAGAATTAATTATAAAATTGCATATATAGACTCTGTATATATAGATTCAGTAAGAGAGTAAGAACCTCAAAATACATTTTTGTGGTCTAAGGTCAAGCAACTTGTCTTAGGGTTGGTGCTGAAAAGGCACTCTATGGAAAGAAGGATGCACTGTAAATCAGTCAGTATCTAAACAGTATGTTTTGAAAAACACTGGGCTAAGAGGAACAAGAGTGTGTGTGGGAACAAACCAGGAGAGAATATTTACAAACCACATATACAAGGGAAAATTATGTCTAAAATACATTAAAAAACTCTTTAAAACAATGTGGGAATGCAATCAAATGAGATGTGGATAACACATGAAAAATCTTTACACCAGGGAAAGCACACGATTGACAAGGAAACACACAGTGGCTGCTGCACATCATTGATCAGCAGGGAAATGCAGATTAAAGCCACAATAAAGTTCTACCCTATGCTATCAAAATAAGCAAATAAAATAGGACCAAAGCAAGTGCTGATGGGGAATGAACTAAATAGGTAACTTTCACATACTGGTAAAATGCAAAATGTTGCAAGTATACTGTGCTATGTAAAGTATTTGGGCAGTTTTTACACATCTAAATATATCAATATCATTAAAAAAATCACTTGCACTCATAGGTATGTTTCTGCAAAAACGAAAACACATGTTTACACAGAAATTGTACACGAGTTCATGCAACATAATTTGCAAAAAGGAATATTAGAAACAACCCATATGCCCTTCAATAGGTAAATTATTAAGTAAGCTATGGTAGATTCATACTACAGAATATTACTTTCACACTCATAAATGAACTAAACTGAGTGTGGTAACGCATGCCTGTAAGCCTAGCCAACATACTGACTTAGCAGCACTTTATCTCAAAATAAAAAAATAAAATATTGGCCAAGGATGTCTTTCAATGTGAAAATTGTGGGTTCAATTTGGAGAACAACAAAATCAAAGAGGAAAAAAAAAGAAAAAAATGATAAATGCAATAGCTTTGATAAATTGCAAAGATAATACATTGAGTGAAAACAAGAACTTCTACAAATTAGTTTTTTTGTATGGTTTCACTTATGAAACATCCTTGATTCTGTAAAATTATACAAATAGAGAGCAAGTTAGTGACTGCTATTACTTAGAAACAGTGTTCATAGGATAGGGGTAACTGTGGTCATAAGAAAGCAAGATAAGAGACTTTTGATAGTATTGAAAGGTTTTCTCTCTTAAGTGTGGGATCAAGGCCTACATACTATAGTTTTGAAAGGTACTATAACTGGACAAAACATGGTCCCATGCACACCAGAGAACTTGAAACTTTATCTTACCACTATGGGTGTAAATGTACAATTATCTCACTATTTTCCAAGAAAAAGGTTAAGTTTAAAGATACGTGATGCTTGGGTATTATAGAAAACTAGAATGAAAAAATTTGAAATCAGAATTTCATATACAGTCAAGTTACATATTTATAGACACATTTATTGCTACAGAAAGTTAATTTTCTATTCAAAATCCTTGAAAACTTTTTGAGAACATTATTTCAATAAGCATTCTTGAAACATAAGATCAATCACTGCCAAAAAGAACACATGAAATCTAGAAATAAACCAAATAGAAATCCTAGACTTGTATCAGTTCTTGAAATGAGCCAAGCTATATTTTATTTATGAAACAATTATGAGTACAATATATTATAAAATAAATGTATACATTCATATATGTAATTCTAATATATATTATTATATATTCTATATAAAATAAATGCATGCGTGAGTATATGTAATTCTAATATATGTTTTATTATATATATTATAGTCTAATAAATATAGTGTATATAGTGTATATATATTAGACTATGAACAATGAATGATCTAGCCAAAGACAGTGAAAAATACCATTGTCCTAGAAGGAGAAAGAATTTCCTGGTCAGCTATGAAAATGTGCTGCTCAGATCCCATTGAAGAGAGACTTTTCCATTCAGGAAAAAGTATAGCAGTTAATTCATTTAAGGTCCCTTCTTCTTTCTTATGAAGACCATGTTTTCAGAGAGGAGGCCTGGCCAATGACACATCTACCTAAAACAATGATGCTTTACCATTTCTATCTACTGGTAGCTCATTTAATTAGTAATCGTTGCTTTGGATTTTCACTCTTAACAATTCAAGAAATTTCCAAATTGCACAGTGCTCACTCCAATACTGTTTGTATTTCTTCTTTTCACAAGCAAGAATCTTCTAAACTTCATTTCCTTCCTCTTTCATCTTTTAAAGGCATTCCTCACACATACAATCTTTGGTATTTCTTCTTCCACCTCAGAATCTTTCTAGAATATTTCAGTGAACACAGTGCCTTTTTAACATTCCTCATCCTGATTAGTTACTCAGGTTCTTTCTAGCCACACATCTTAATTCTCTGTCTGTAATACACATGTTATTATGGATTAAGAATATACAGAGGCCACCAAAAAATATATACACACTTCAGCAGTTCACCCTGCTAAGAAATGTCTGAAAATTAATGGCTATCACCCTGGGTACCTCTCATAAATGTAGAGCTCAAAGGTAACTTGTATTAACTCAAGATGTCTTAATAAATTTAGTATTAAAATATTTATAGAAGTTTTTCTTCTCCTGATGAATGCATTTATGCATACTCTGTGTACATGTGTACATTTAGATTGAGTATAAATATGAATCTTTCTTTGTATTTCTTTTTATATTGCATGATTTATTCCTATTTATACTTACTCCAAAAGCTCTGTCTGCACTATGTCCACAGATCTTCTGGTACAAATAGAATTAATACTATTGTTTCAAGGAGATGACATCATTTCAATAAGGCCTACCAATGATATATTTCTTAAAGAGATTACAATGCTTTCTTAACTCAATAATCAATTGTTGCTTCAAAGACAACTAGGAACAAAAAGTTATTTTCTAATTTATTAGATGTTAGCTTTGCTTCTAGACCAGGTTGTCTCTTCCTTTGCTTACTGCCTTTGTTATTTTCCTTCATTGCTGAGACAAAATTCCCAGCACCCATGCTTAAAGGAAGAAACATTTGGCTCACTGTTCCTAAAGGGTTCAGCCCCTATTTGGCTGACTCCAAGGCAGAGTGGCGCAGGTCAGACGGGCAACAGTTAGTTCATGACAGCAGAAGACACCAAGAGCAAGCAAGTGACCTTAAGAGCTTCCCTTCTGTACTCTATGTAGGCTCCTTGGGTTAAGAAGGTGCTAAAACAGTTAGTGAGCTGATCTTATACCCTTAGGGCCAAGCATCTCACATTCTAGATCCAGCCACCTCCAACAAAACCCCTCTGACTACATTAGGCTTTGCACGGGAACATCTAGGCACAAGTGATAGTACTAAGGGTGTGCAGGTTTAACCTTCCAGTTTTGTTCTTTTGTTTAAGAAATCTCCCAAAGAAAACACTGAACATTTTAGGCTCTTGTCAGTAGAACATTTAGTACTTTGAAATATTGCAAACTGTATTTTCTGTTTCATTTTGAGACTTCTATTAATTGAATCAGATGTTGAGTTTCTCTTTGAATGAAGACTTTGCTGTGAATTCTGCATCGTCTTTGATAAGAAGAGAGACTAGTGATTTCCAGCTTTTATTAGAACGTACGTTTTCTGTCAAAATGTCCTTTAATACAGAATGTTTTTAATCTCTTTAAATTAATGAATCTTATTAAATGGCTCTTAAGGAAATCAATTTGACGGTGGCTGACAGATTTTTTTTTTTTTTGCCCTTAATGTAAAACTTTAGTTTCCTTTTGAAAAAGATGGGAAAAAGTCATTTCTAAACCACACTATTGAGTGCTTTCCTGATGAATTCTTCCCTAGGTAAGTTTTCTGGTCTGTAACCAATGAGGGGTTTAGCTGAAGCGAAAATAAATGACTTAGATACACAATAAAGAACAAGACCTCAGGGACGTTTAAGAAATTCTATTGTTTTTGGTTTGCAATACACTTTTGTCACCTTTGTTTCTAGGCTTGTACCTTTTATTACTGTCTTTTATACAGTTGTTTTGGACACACTACAGTATAACTCCAAGATGATCTTCAGAATGTACACCTAGGCTGCTTTTGTTTCTAACCTATGATTTAATTTAACACTGAAGATAATACATTTTTATATCACTTAATTTTACAAAACTTTCACATTTCAATTTATTTGTAGTACATTATGTTGAAAGTCCAAGAACATGTTAGATTACGTCTTAGTGTCTTTGTTACTTTTCTTTATGTGTTATTATATTATGTCTTATTAGTTCTCCAGACTAGAGATGGGAGTAGGAGTGTGCATAAGGGATTTTAATTATTTGTTTTTATTCAAACAAACATTTTTGAGCATTGCAGGACAGCTGTAGATTACTCTTAACTTTCTTTTGCAATTGTTCCATTGTTCCAAAACTGTACATGCATTTTCCATAAAATACCCATAGCAGATGAAAACAGGAAAATCATATATATATATAATATATATATTATATATATATAATATATATATAATATATATATAATATATATATAATATATATATTATATATAATATATATATGTACAAAATGGTAGCTAAAATGGTTTTATTACTGATTTCCTTTATTTCATTAAAAATCTGGTTTGTGCTTAGATTGTTTGATCAATTATGTATACCAAAATCTTGTAATCTGAGCAACTAGTTTGAAGATACAATACACAACATACTAACCATTGTTAATTTCCTATTATGTTATTTTGAAACTCTGTATCATTGTTTTTATTATTTGTTCTCTGTAAAATAAAAAAAATCATTAAGTGACAGGCATGTACGGTATATATGCACTAAAGTCCTACTCTGTACAGGAAAGAGCAGAGAGAAGAGATGAGGAGAAGGGAAACCAGAAAATGTTATTGTATGGTAACCAGTCAAAAAATGATAAAATAGTTTACCATTCACATTAGGAAAATTACATTTTTACCTGCCATGTAAGTTGTATCTTCCTTTCCTATAGTTTCCGTAAATTATAGAAGGCACTGAATAAATTCATTTGTTTGAATAAAGTAAGAGAATTGAAGAAGAATGACTGAATGAAGAATAAGATTTTCTGGTGTTCAGAGCATAACATCATTTATTCAGGTGTGTGTGTGTGTGTGTGTGTGTGCATGCATGTGTGTGTGTGTACAGAAAGAGAGACTAAGAGAGAGAGACAGAGAGAAACAGACATGTGTTTTACACTGTACCACATGCTGGGCAGTGAAACTCAGAATATGTTTAATGGGCAGATAGTTGGTGGATTTTATATGAAGATAGATATGCGTTACTACTGCCTCTCAGTGTCTTACAACATAGAACAAGTTGAGATTCTCTACTGGGCAACTAGGAATAAAATCACAGAAGGCATGAAAAGTAGATTATTATCACCTTAACTTTATTGGATATTTCTAGAATTTCCCCTAGGTTTTCAGCTCTACAATTATTGAATATAACACAATAGGTAATCTTAGGAAAAAAAAATCACTGAAAAATTAGAAAAACCAAGTCCTATTTGCTTGTAACCTTTCCACTGTCAAATTCCTTGCTCATGAGGGCACATCGGTCAGGTTGTTCTTGTCCATGTGTCTCAGCACCAAACAAGAGGTAGAGAAAACCTTGCCTGGGTTGGGAAAGAGCATCTCAACAACTTGTGTGAGGGACAGATCTAACATAATTTGAGATGGCTGGGTGAGGCATTGGGCTTAGGATACTGATTAACTTTTTGATAGTGAAATGTGAGAATCAAATAAGGACCAATAAATTTTTAAAGATGAAAACAAGTATGTATGAGTAGTAGAAAAGGGGTCTATATTATTTTCAAATACAATGTATTCTAATGCATTTCAGTGGAAGGTCTGGAGGCAAGTCAAACTTATTCATGAGAAACATCTCACCAACTCACTGTCAGATCTTGGGCAACAGCTTCTATATATTTATCAACACTAATCTTAATCCATTAATTCTGTATCTCATAGGGTAAAATAGAATAATTAACTAAAGCTTCAGGGTTATTTTTATTCATAGGACTTTCAAATCACTTACACTTTCCCAAGAGGTATTTAAGAACAAAACTGTTGTATCCTTAACGCAGTGATTTTATTTATGGAATTTGAAAAATAAAAGGCAAATCTTTTATCTGCCCTTGAACTGTTCACAGCATATTACACTCTCATGAATTTTTTTTTTCTTTTTCTCCAGGTGATAGATTATCTGAAGATTATTAAAAAATCCCAGGACTCTTCAATAATATATTCGTGAAACTTCCAATAACAAAACTTGAAACTTAAGAAGGAAACCGCACAGGGAAGAAACGCACATGACGTGGCTGTGAAAAATCCGCAAACTGAAACTTGCCCTGTCACTCAAGGGCTCCTCATCCATCAGACTCGGAGATTCACACTGTTAGCTTCTCGTGGGTTGCAGAGTGGCGCATTCACTTTCTGTTGGCCCAGTCAGAAGGAGCAACCAAAAGCAGGGAGGGCTGAGCAGCTTCATTCGAACAAGTCAGTGGACAAAGATTTGAAGAGATCGTGCATTCAGCATTATTTTTATCAGATGATTTCCAAATCTTTCATTTGCAAAATTTAAAAAAAGACCTCTTTAAATTTACATTTAACTCTCCATACATATTATTTAGTTTTGTTAGAAACATTTTTTGTAAAAGCCCCTGAAAGAAGTCTTAGTCATTAGATAAGTTTATAACCCATTAGCTAAAAATGGCATCTACTCATTTTTGTACAACCTGAGAGTTAACAATCATTTTAAAAACTTTTTGAATGTTTGCATTTAAAATACTACCCCAATGCCGAGAGTATACTCTATTTTTCTATTATGGCCCTTTAAAGAAAAATTTTCCAATCTCTAGCTTAAATAATTGCTCTTTACTTTTAGATTTTTAGATAATACATACCCAGACTCAAATGCAGGAAATGACAGGGTAATGCAAAATTACGTGGCAATTTTCTTTTCTTTGTTCTCCTTGAATTATTCTTTAAACTACTTCTTCACTTGGGGAATGAACACATTGTAACGAAAAAGATACATAATGAAATGAATAAATTACTTGGCGACAAATGAATTAACAGGGAACCACTGCTGCACAAGACTTTAAACTTCGAGGTGGGATATCACATACATAGGATCTGATTTCACATAAACCCTAATAATTCCGTCTCACCTCTTTCTCTAGATTGCATAACAGTTTTATAAGTTCTGGAAAAGAGAAAGACTTCAGTAAATCAGGGAGTCCATGCCCCAAAATAGTAACTGATTAACTTGCAATTAGTAGCAAATTAATAATTCCTGAAAATGGAACTTTGATGGTGCCCAAATATATCCCCAGATTGAGCTTTAGCTGTACAAATCTTGTAAGTTATCCCCTGATTATTCCACTTCTAATTGTACATAATTAGGGACATATGTAGGGATAACCATTAGCATTTACGTTGGAGGTCCCAAACTGAGATTTGAGTTCATTGTTTATAAACTCGCTTTGCCATTTTCATTGCTATATTTGTAATGAGTTCTTTTCTTTTTTTTTTAGTAGTACATGTTTATAGTACATAATGAATTCATTATGGATAGTTGGTACAAATATATGACACGGCTTAATTATTTTTATAATGGTTTTATTTTGAGGAAAAGGAGTTACCAATCAGCTAATATACAAGTCATTGTATCAGGGTAGTTAACAAACAATTGTTATACTTTCAAATACAGTATTATGAATTATGTAACAGTTACTAAGGAACGTCACTGCCTCAGGAAAGTAAATAGGAAGAAAAGATACAAAGTATATGAGCAAGCTGCACAGAAAACATGCAGATATTAGCCTGTGTATAGAATGTTACATGTTATAATTAATTCTTAATTCTAAAGTACATATTCACTCAAGTATACCCCTACATTTTCACTCTGTGATCACATACGTTTAATTAGTATTAATTAACCATCAGTTTCTTACAGAAATACCAACCTAGTGATCCTGTTTTATTTATTTTTACTTAAAAATTTGAGGTCTCTTACCATGTTAAAACGGCTTTAAAAATGAAAAGAGCAGTAGATGCAAAATAGAGTTTATGTTTGGGAATCAGACTAGAGGACTTTTGAATTTAAACTTCGCTATTACCTGGTTATGTGATATTTGTCAAACTATTTAAGATCTCAGAATGTCAACTGCTGCATTTATGAAAGGACAATGATGACAACATACCCAAAAGTGCTTTAAAGAGTTAACTTGGTTGCTGTGAGAATCCTAATACGGAGCTACTCTGTGCTAAGAGTGTAGCACAGAGAATTATTGCTCTATTTTACAAAATAAGACATATAGACACATAGTGCAAAGCCAGTGCCACTAAACCAGAACGTAAGGAACCTGAGCCCCTTACGTTAGTGTCCTCTCTCCAGCATTCTCCAGGAGGCTGTGCGGGTAAGTAGGTGACAACACAGCTTGCAAGTTTGCAGCTCAGTAACTGGCAACTAATTTCGCACCTCAGAGTCTTATCTATAAAATAAGCACAACATCTTATACTTCCTTTCATCTTTATAAGAATCAAATAAAATTATATTTGAAATTTGCTTAAGGTAGGTTAGGCACTTCCCTTCTACTCCCAGAAAGAAAACTGTAAGGACTTAGCGTGGAGTGAGCTCTCTCATGTCCAAATTACACTTAGTACAAGGTCTTGCACATAGTAAGTGCTGAATATATGCTAGCTATTTTTATTATTACTTATTGTCACTCTCTAGCTATAACCATTTTCATTAAATCTCTGTCCACTATCTGTGCAGAGAGAAATACAGACTGTAGTTGCAAAAGAGGTTGACTGACATTCAATACACTGCCATTATCAAGCCTGATGTAATTAGGGATATCTGTTTTAGTAATTAGAACAAAAGGGCCAGCATTCACAGGCATTCTTGAACTTGTATGTTCCAGGAGATCTAGAACAACTCACTTTCTGGCCTTAACAGTAAAACAAAAGAATAAACCAAAAATGCAACCTGGATAGAATGGCATATAATTTAACATAAGTAGCTACATTTACTACCTTTGGAAGAAGGGCATGTCAAGTGGGGGTGTTGTGGTGGTTTGGGTGTGCTCATGAACACGTGTATGAGTGTGTGTGTATGTGTGTGCATGTATGTGTGTGTGTGTACGTGTGGGTATGAGTGTCTTGTTGAGAATACTAAGGAAGCAGTAGATATGTTATATTATGTGTTATTTCCTCCATATTCATTCAATCATATTTTTGTACCACTTTTGCAAAATTGAGAGTAATGGTTTCTTTTATAAAATAAAGGCAATACTTAGCATCACTGAGTTTAAATAACCTTCTGAGATCACCTAGAATTTAGTGGAAGAATTAGGATTAATGCTAAAATTGACAGGTTGGCAAGCCTTATGTTGTACAAATAACTTTTTCTTTAGAAAGTGACATGTGGCTATGTATAAAATCTTGGAGGGGAAGATTAAAATACAGACTTAACATTATTTTAATCTACCACCTAGATTATTTTAGGTACATGGCCTCCAGATTGTTTCTACTATATCATTCTCCTTCACATAATTTCTCAGATTATCCTTCCTCTCATCTGTAAAATTAAAGCAAAACAATGGTGTTTTTTCAGTTTCTTACAGTTTTAAATTTCTATTGCTTTTATACCTCAAGTGACTTTACTTCCAATTTTAGTTGTCTTAATAGATAAGAAGTATATACATGGAAAGTCAGACATCCACAAATAGTTCAATGCTTCCCACACTGCACAGAGTACTCAACACAGGTTAGCTATTTTTATTGATCTGGGCAGAGCATCTCTATGTAGTTGACATGACACTGTTACCAGGTTTGGGGTGCTGGATTTTGTAACTAACAGTTAACACCCACTACCTAAGCCATGCCAGAATTAGGTCAGGGAGATACAGTGTAGTCCCAACAGGTAAAATCCATTTTGGCCTTTGCTGAAATTTGAGAGCTACGCCCAATTTTGCTAGTAAATCTCTTGCTAGAAGGGAGCTGAACAATGTAAAACAACTAGAAACTCGTAGTTCAACCCTTAGGAGAGGTTAATCCACTTGATGGCTCCACCTAGTCCTTCAAAACCCCCACGAGATTAGGGTGGAGTCTCTTCCCATTGAGGCCTCTCAGCCACCTTGAGCCTCTCCGTGGCTCTACGCAAGCAGCTCAGAGTCACTCCAGAAACAATATCTCTTGCATTTATTCAGATAGCAAATCTTAGACACTTTACTTAAGGCAGTAGAGAGGAAAATCTCTTTTCCTTAAAGAAAAAGAAATCTTGACAATTCTAAAACTGAGGATGGCTTTCCTTTGAATGAGACTTGAGGTAAGCATTACTGGCTATTCTTTTCTTCTGTTCAGACTTCCAGGCACGTTTCTAAATTATCAGCCCTTTGTTAGATGAAACAAAGAAGGAAGCTAGTGTAATTCAAAACAAAAGAGGTAGTAAGCCCATATGTCCTCTAAAATTAGAAGTTTACCTCCCGTCTACAAGGGAGAGATTTTCTCATGACTGTAAGATCACTTGAAATCAAAGATGGTGGAACTCACAAGGCTGACGCATATGGAAAACAAACATGAAAGTTAACTAGGGTGCAATAATGACCTGAGAAAGAAAAGACAATCTAGGGGAAAACTGCAGATGAAACTTAGAGCACCAAAAGGAGTAAACACAAGTGGGTTGCCACTGAGGCAGGAGGCCAGGTTAACAACAGTTTTTTTCCCTCAAAAAAGTGAAAAATCTGAGCAATGTATTAGAGATCATACTTTAGGGCACACACATGATACCCATTATGGTTTGTGTTCCTGTGGCCCCACCCCAAGTCTCATGCAATTATAGACACAACCAATTCTAGTGGTTGTGATTGGTTTGTTGTCTAGTGCTTAGGTTAGTAGTATGAGTGTTTTGCCCACCTGGGGACGAAGCCAGGATACTATGTAACTGTGGGAAGAAGGTGTGTCTCTTTCCCTTGCTACAGTCACATTCCTAGTAGGAAGCCCCTTTGGCAACTGGGGACCAGAACCATTTGCCAAGTGGAATCTGTTTCTAGGCCAAATTTTCAAACAAATACCTATATTTCTGGTTAAGTTAACTTAGTGTTGCTTTTTGATTCTGCTTTGTTTTTGTCATTGTTGTTGTTATTTTTTTTTATCCTGATTTCTAAAGCAGAACCAGGGATAAGATGATCTACAATGTGTTGTTTAGCACATAATTGAATTTCTTAGTTGATTTAAAGAAAGACAGCAAGTTTGATACTTACTAGTTCTAGTCCTAGCTAACCACTTGACTTTACCACTTACAAAGAGAGAGCTCATTTACCTTCTGTTGTTTTGTAGTGTGGTGTCTGGCACAGTGTAACACATGCTCAATGAATAATTGATAGATAAATAAAAGCAGGCATGATTGAGAAGCTCCCTTTTCCCAGTCCACAGTTGATTTTTGGTGGTAAACACAAAATATAACTGGGATTATGTTTGAAAACTCAAAAGAATGTAAAAGAGGATGACATAAAACTACCAAAACTTGGTTATTATTTATTATAACGTGTATCTGTAGCTTTGGTGAAAGTAATATACAGCTTTATACAACATATGAAATGTACATACTGTGAAGATAATTTACTTCCCTACATGTTAACAATTAATACTGAAAGTGGATTACAATGTTTATTTCAAACTTTTTGTCTGTTTCAAATAGGAAAATTGAGACCAAGCAATTCAATAAGACGTAACCCAAAGTATATAGCTGGTTAGTAAAAGTATTCATTAGTTTAGTTTTAGTTAATGAGTTTTTTTCAAAGAAAAACAAACTGTCTTTTGTTTCTGCTGGGAGCAGAACTTTTCCTCAAATAGAGTTTATTTTTAATTATAGTATCAAATTAGGATATCAAACATTTGACCCCTTTTAGGATGAGAAAGACCTACAGAATGTTGATCTTCCAAAAGCACAAAGTACCTCCATTTGTTCACCATACCTTGTTGGAGCCTTGCTCTCGTAGCAGTAGGTCTGCTGATGTTTGTTTAGTATGATCTGTGGTTGATTCTTACCCTTCTTTGGAAGAAGTCCAGGTAGGAAATGTTTGCAAAAGGAGTCAGCAGAAAAGGAGATAAGGGAACTGGAGTGTCTATTGTCTTCTGGAGACGAAGAGCTCAGTGAGGACTGTGAAGCTTTCATGAGGACCACATTGTCACGGGCCAGACAGACAGAGTGATCGCAACTGTAGGGCTGTGTCACAAGCACTTTAGCAAAATCCCACAAATGATGCTTTGAGAGCATGGTGGATAAAACTCACCTCTCCATGTAGATTAAGGTCTGGGTGATGGGAGCTGGAACACAGCAAAGAACTAATACAAAAATACTTGTCTAATAGAGTCAGGGTACAGTAAGTCCCAGTGGAATGAAAGAACATCGCTATGTAATTTCTGATAGAACTCTCTCTCTCTCTCTCTCTCTCTCTCTCTCTCTCTCTCTCTCTCTCTGGAAACTTGTTGCCTCTTAAAATTCTGCTCTCCAGACTAAATTTCTTACCCAATGTACTACATTATTTTCATACTTAGAGCTATGAGATTCTACAGATTTCTTAAAATTAGTGTCCAGTATAGGTTAGGAAGAAGGAGAGATAAGTAAGACCAATACTAAGTAAAAAACTCATCTCAATACATCTAATAATCAGACAGGCACTCTTTGACACCATGCCATTGAATAAAAAAGTAAAACAAATAATTTCCCATCTTGTGATTCCAGTGTCCATAGAAATAGAAAAAAGCTTTCCATGGATCAGATATATAAAATATCATGGGAATGAGGATCTGTTGGAGAGAATTAAGTGTACATGTACATTTTGCTTATTGTTGACAGTCTTACTTGTTTAACAATTATTCTACTCTGCATCTGTCTTTCATGTTGAACAGCTTATCAACTATGTTCCAAACCTAAGTATTGATGAGGAAGATTGGAAGAACTTTGTGATTCCCAGCCAATGCAAGAAGTTATTCTTTTTAGGCAGGGGAATTAGCTCAGTGGCATAAATGCCTGCCTGGCAAGCGTGAAGTCATGAGTTCAATCCCTTGAACCAAAAAAAAAAAACTTTGCTGCTCAGATATTTCAATCCAATTGGAGAAAACAAGAACAGAGGAAGAAAAGTTATTGTTCAACAATCTAATGAAACAAGATAATTCCTAAGAAATTTCTATGGTATTTAGTAGGTTAATGAGGCCTAGATTACACAAGGGTACCCTAATAAACAAAATCTTAGGGGTCAAAAATAAGTTAGACATTTGGAAATAATATAGATGAAGCACAGGAAAGAATTAGTAGGATGAAAGTTCTATGCTGGAAAAATGTAATTATTGCTTTATGTGGTGAAAGAAATAGTTTCATTTAATTTCGTGTCAATGTAAAACATGACATATAAGTATGCCAAAAATTTAAGTTCATTGTAGTTTTCTCTAGATGATAAATGTTAAGATATCTTGGGGCTGGAGATTTAGCCTGGGGCTGAGGATTTAGCTCAGCAGTGTAAGCACCTGCCTGGCAAGTGTGAGGTCATGAGTTCAATCCCCGGTACCCCCCCCAAAATCTGTTTACATATATTTCTAATATTTTATGTATTTTCTTGTAAAAACTTGTATCTAGAATTTAAAATAGGAAATATGTAGATTATATAAATGATGGCATCTTGTGCTATTGAGGGTTCCTGAAGCCCAGATACAAGTGGAATATGAGGGGAAAAGATCAGTGAAGAAAAAACTAGTTAGAAATACTGTAATGAGGGTAAAAGATGAGAATAAAAATCTTATGTCTCTTCTAGTAAATAAATTGTGATTGGTACATAGTAATGGATTATGTAGTGGGAGAAATACATAAATATGCTTGTTCTCATCACAATTACCCTTATAAGCTAGCTGATAAGCTGGTTTCCCAATTCAGAAGATGAAAGCACTTCAACAAATTCACATAGGAGCTGTATCTAAATGACAGAAGTCTGATTCTAAGGTTTAAGTGCAATCATTATGCAAAAATGACCTTTTTGCTTGCAAATACGGTAATTCTATATAAATGACACTCTTATCCAGATTTAGTTATAAGTAAATATTTTCTAATGTAAACTCATGCCCAAAATTAAACCAGGATATCCTTGATATATTGTGTTGTTTTGTGATTCTTTCTTACGGTAATTTTGCACATTTAAAAGAAAGTTCATTTTTTCCTTTAACTTTGAGCAGTAATACCTTATTTAAGGTAGACTTGATCATATGATAATGTCTTTCCCCATTTGTCCTCTTGTCTTCTGTTTTTGGTAGGAGAATTTTGGGGTCAGCTGTAGTTTTCTTATTTTGTAAGCATGTGTAAAATGGATTTTTGTCTTCACAATCAACTTTAAAAATATTTGTCTAGGCATGCATCAATTGTTTGAGCAAAGAAAAGTAAAGTTCATACTTCCTCCTTTGTTGCTTTTTTTCATTTTAAATGTTGTAAATGACAGAAAAAACTTAAAAATTATACTTATAAAGGAGACAGCATGTGATGTTTCTATGTATGATTATGTTGTATAATACTTCAGTTAATTTAAATATCTATACTTTGAAACTTCTGTCATTTATTTGAGCAAAGACATTCAAAATATTTTTAATTTTTTGAAATTTATAGTGCATATAACCTATAGTCACCCTACTGTGCAATGTACAAACAGATCTTACTCTTCTCTAACTATAATACTGATCATATTGATCAGTTATTTCCTCAGAGATGCTGATCTCCTATTCTCCCAGCATCTGATAACCATAAGCTGGACAGCTGATGCTTTCAACTTCCACGAGATCATTTTTATTTTACAGTCTACATCTGAGTGAGATCATGCAGTATTCGTCATTCTGTGTGATGCCCAAGTTGTGAAAGGAAAGGTTTATTTCTTACAGTTTTTGGAGGGTTCATTCTTAGTTGGCTCCAAGACAGGGTGGCATGGCGGGGTTGCAGTTCATTGTGGCTGCAAACAGCAGGACGGAAACTGACAAGAAACAGAGACATGCCTTCTTCCTGCCATTAAATCACATCCTGGCTCCACCTCTAGGTGGGTATAACACTAACACCACCAATCCTAGTGCTAGACAATGAACCAATCACAAACGCCTAATTGCATGTGACTCGGGGGCCACTGACATAAACCATGACAATCTCCCTAGTGTAAGAAATGGTAAACATACATAAGATACAAAATTCGCAATAAATGTGGTAAAAGGGTAATAATCTGCTCAAATTGGAAAAAATAACTCAGGGAAAAGGAGAAAAGAAGGAAGGGAAAAGAAAAGATATATAAATTTGTATATATACACTTAAGATAGCTAACATGACTGGACTACTAATTCTATTAGTTCTTGGAATAAAAAAGTTAACATCCATAGGATTAGATCAATTTTGCATGTCTGTGTCTGGTAATCTGAGTAACTCTTTTGAAGATAAATATGCAAAATACTAACCTTAGTTATGTTCCTACCACTCTGTTTTGAAAGCCTATATTGTTATTGTTTTGGGGCTCTTTGGTAATGTTTTTATTTGTCTGTTTGGATTCTTGGGGTTTTTTTTATTTTGATTTGTTTTGATTTTCCCCTCTGATACAGAAAGGATAGATGTACGTGTATAGACTTATGCATGCCTAGAACTTCTACTAATGAATTTATAAGAACTGATTTTATTACATGTGATGAGCAGCTACTTTGAAGAAAACAAGACATTATGGCAGCCATTGCTGATCTCCTCTCATCTAAATTTTAAGTCCAATAATGCTTTTATTCTCTGTTTTGATTGGTTTTAGTCTGTTTTCTATTATTTTATTTCAATATGTGTGAAGGTATGGGCAGCTATTTTGAAGAAAACAAGAAACATTATGTTAGTCATTGCTGATTTCCTATTGTCTGGTTTTGAAGGCCCCTAATGCTTTTATTCTTTTGTTTTGATTGATTTTATACTGTTTTGTTCTGTTTGATTTTATTGTTTATAAAGATATGGACAACTATTTCAAAGAAAACAAGAGACATTATGGCATCCACTGTTGAGTTCCTGTTGTCTTATTTTGAAGTCCTTTGTTGCTTACATTGCTCTGTTCTGATTTGCTTTGCTGTTTTGTTTTGTTTTATTCTCTTACATAATAAAATAAAATAAAATAAAATAAAATAAAATAAAATAAATAAAATAAAATGCACAGGCTGCTTGAAAATATCTTCACCACTAATTATATGGAAGTTACAAGATTTTCAACTATGAAAGAACTTTTTTTAAAACATGCACTTAAATTACCAAAATAGAGGACACTTCAGGCTCTGCTGATATTAAGGACATGATACTACACAGAGGAGACAACTACATAGATGATAATCACCATGTAGAACTAAAACAGAGACTATTTGAAGATCGTTTAGAGTAATTGAGTTTCTTCATTGTAGAATCATATGCTTTGCTTCCTTACTCCTTAGTAATAAAATCTACCCCAATAGCTTTGTGGTGGAAAAATGTCTTTTGCACATATTACTAGGTTCACAGTATAGGTATGCACAGAATAAATGTATAAACACAAATTTATTTTACGTGCAGTGTATAAGACAAGGTAAAGTTTATAAGGATCTGAACACACAAGAAATGGTAACTGTACATTTGTGACACCAGGTTTGATGAAGAAGCAGATAGCCATGAATAGGTATGACTAAATTTTAAAAAGTCTCATTTAATGTTAATAAATTGTTATCATCCCCATTTGGGGGAAAGAGAAAAGTCAGCAAGCTATTTCTTCTCCTGAAAGTTTCTCAAATGGCAAGGTGAGATATTTAGGGATAGAGTGTCATGAATCAAATCAGCATGAATGATAATATTGATTAAAATTAGAATGTTCCAGCTAATAAAACAATATTTGATTTACTTAAGTTTGAGTTAATATGACATTTGGCTTTGTACATCTTCATTCAGAAAGCAGCATTACCGAAAATTTAAAAAGAAGTGTGAAAACCTTGGAGTTTCAACTCAAGTCAGGAAACTGATCCATCAACAAAGTTAAACATTTTTTAAAAATGCCATCCAAAGTCTGGAAGGGTCATTTTATTTTGGGGATAGTATTTCAGAGAAGCGTGCCATTTTCCTAGAGTCTTGTTTTATGTTGTAAAATAATGCACTAAAATCGAAGTTAATGCTAACAGATTTTATACTTTATTCTTTTTATAATGAAATATATGTCAATTTTGGCCTTTTATGCAAAATGCAAGCCTCCCAGAGTATAGATATAATATTTTAATACATTTTAATTTAAATTTATCATGTGCTCACTGCTCTCACAGAAATGCCTGAGCGATGGGGGGAATTTTAACAATAAATCAAACTCTTTAGAACACCTAAATGAGTAATTTCTTTAGAAAATGAGAGACAATGAAGGTGAAATGTAAAATGCTCTTTGATTACTATTATTTCATACTAGTAAAACCATTGTTTTGGCCAGTTGGTGGATGCAGGACACCTGCTGAGAGCAGTCCAGTTGATGGACACCACCACAGTGATAAGTATACTTCAACCTTGCTCTTTGCTACTTGAAGTGTCTCCAGGTTAATGCTTTGGACGTTATTTCTCTGCTGACCTCAGTCATTATGCTATGTGGCCTGGGACTGTGATCATTTGGAACCTCCTCACAAACCTACTTCTGCCCTCTACTTTCTCAGGATAAGTGGATTTCTATTCCTCATATCACTTGCTATTTATTTTCTTGCACTGAATATATTACAAGGGTAACAATATTTGAGAGACTGTTGATAAATTATAACATTTATAAACAAGTTTTCAGTTGTCTTTAAAATTTCCAAGTGATCTTTTACTGTATTTTACCTTTAAATTGTTACATTTTGTAAACAGGTTCATATCCCTGTTTTCTCTTTGCTAACCCTTTCCTTATGTGAGCAAGAAGAAGAGCAGTCAAAAGGACACATGGAAAGGGAAAGAAAGACAAATGGACAAGAGGAGGAAGCTGTAAAACATAGATGAGTTTTATTACATATTTGTCAAGCACTATGATAAGTGTTTTATTATATGTCTTGGTGTAGTTTTATTTTGGTTATGGCTATTTGGAGTTCTATACGCGTCACTAATCCATATATCATTTTCCATTCTCATGTTGGGAAATTTTCTGTAAAAAGCCTCCTGATATCATTTGTGTTGTCACCTTCTTTTTCGCTTATCCCTACCAACCTTATGTTGTTTTTCTTTGCATCATTTTGCAGCCTTGTTATTTTTAAAAGATCTTTCCTTTCCTGTTCACTAGCTGCAATCTTGTCTTCGAGGTCTGAAGGTCTATCTTCACTTTCATGGAGGTGGTTTTGCCAACTTTTGATGGAGTTTTTGATTTCCTGTATATCTCTTTGAATCTGCTTTGTGCATTCTGCTTGTTTCTTATATTGTTCATTCAGGGTTTCCATTTTTTTGCAATGTTCCTCTAATTTTTTAAGTATGTCTTCTTTAGATGCGTTCAGCATTTCTTTCATTATATTTATCATTTCTTCTTTTACCTGGGAGATTATTTTTGATCTGAGTTCTTTTATAGCTTCCCAGAGTTGTTTCTTTATATCAGTTTTTGTTATTTCAGGAATTTCAGGTGTATGGCTTACATTTTCTTCTATGTCCACGTCTCTTAGGCTTGCTTGGGATGAGCTGGAGGTTTGAGATTGCATTTTGCTCTTTCATTTTATTGTTTTCCTATATTTCTGGATTTCAATCGATGTTGCAAAGCTTCCCAGTGTGCTGGGAACCACCTCGTGCACTTTTGGCTCCCAGGGAGGAATGCAGGCAACTGCTAGCTGCTTGGAGGTCACTGGGCATGGCCCAGTTAGGCCTGCAGGGACCTCGCATGCCTCCTTCAGTGATTTGGAATGCTGGGCGGGGACTTCCCAGTTGGGAGTAATGTTCCAAAGCCTCCCTTGTGTGATGGGAATCACCTCGCTCACCTTAGGCTCCCAGGGCAAAATGGAGGTGATCTTAAGTGATTTAACATATCTTAACATATCTTAAGTGATTTAACATATTTTCTTATTTTTTAACTTATTGCTAAAAATTAGAATGCCTATTACATTAATAATTATTGATAATATATCCATAGAGCATTATAACATTCACAATTTTATATTATGAAATTGCATATAATTATGTTAATTATATGAGTACATAAATTATGACATATAAGAAAATATTTTCAATTATTAATACTGTATAATAAGCTATTAGTTATTAATCATTGTCATTCATAAAATGTAGCATTGTCTACATTTTTAAAAATTTATATCAGGCTTAGATCTAAACTTTTTTAACTAAAATTTTTAGTGCTATATAAGTAGTAAAAACTTTGTATCTGGAAAGTAAGTGATAGTGTAACAACAACAAGCAGTTGTGTGTGCTGAAAAACAAAAGCTCAGTCTTAATCTTAGAAACATTTGAACTTTTAAAATCGATTTCTAGTGACAGTCACATCTAAAATTTAAATTTTAAATATTACTAACAACATTGAGCAAACTTTTTCTATGCTATGTTCGAGCCAACAAAATAAAATTCTTAGGCACATTTTATCATAAGTACAAGTGGTATAACTTCCAATTTATAATCTTAGGTATCAATTGAGTTTTTAAGTTTGTTGTTTATATATGAAGAATTTAATCATACCAGAGTAGTAACCTACCTTATTTTCACAGAGAATACTTAGTAAAAACGCAACTGAGTCAGAAATACAGGATACCCAATAAAATAAATGCAAAAGCCTTGTAGTCCCATTGATATTAAGACAATTGGCCTACCTCCCAGCCCAGAATCTGACTTTGTCTGTTTTGCTTTTTCCTTATGTCAGTTGTCACACACAGTTTACTCTTCTATTTTGATACTGAATATACTTCTGCCCATAACTTAGTTTTTTTTCAAAACTTGTCAAGTGAAACAAAATTTCTTTCCCTTCCTTGAACACAGTGTTGGCTTAACATGTGCAAAAGCAGTACAAACCATTGATAACCTGTTCTTGGTTTAGACCACTGTACATACAGAAGCATCCAAAACAGAGAAATTAGAGACTATAGTTATACAGATGATATTTAAATTTCTCACTATTAAAAATTTTTGTGTGCATATCACTATATTTTTATATTATGACTCTTCAAATGTCTTTTTTGCATTGCTTTTGAAAAACCTGACTTGAACATGCCACTTCAGAACATCCAAAGAACAAGTGAAAGATCATTTCAGCATGAGACCTCTTACTGCCCCTAACATTTTGGCTTAGCCTACACTGTTATTACCAGTTCGGAATTTCTTGTGCAATTAATAAATAGCTTATTATATCTTAACCTTATTACCTTACAAAATTGAGTGAGAAATAAAACCAATTTTAGCACTAATGACAATAATATCTTAAATGTCATGGACATTTAAGTCATTGATATGAAAGTAATAAGTCCTCAAAGCATGCCTAGGAGAGGAAATGTTCAGTTCTGATCTAATGCTCATTTATTTTAAATAGATAAACTAATTGTTGAAATGAAAAGACATAATTAGGATTTTTTAACTCTCAGGAAGAATATAACATGTTTATTGCCGACTTTTGCAATTTCAGCTTTTATGTAAATTTTTAATGGCATAATTTTTAAAAGCAGTAAAGGATGTGAAAAAAGCATAATTTCAAATTCTGGTTATCTCCTTATATAGATACGCAAAGCTGCATTTACTTAAAATGTTAATTCTTATTCCAAAGAATGAAATCTACTTATTTCCAAAGATGTCATCCACCTCGTCCTTTGGTTACTGCTAAAAGAGTAACAATACTCACAATTAAAATGACAATAATGATAATAACAACAGAGAATATAAATCTCATTAAAAATTTGCAAAGAGACCTATTGGGTTATTCAATTTAATTTTCACTTTAATACTCTTTAGGCAAGTTTGTTAGTCAGCTTTTGGGTAGCGTAACAAAATACTTAAGTAGAAAAACATACAGAAGAAGTTTGTTTTGGCTCATAATTTTTGAAATTCCTATCTATAATGAGTTGGCACTTTTTTCTGGGCCTATTATGAAGCAAGATTTTGGAGGGAGTATGTGGAAGAATAAAACTGCTCACTCCATTGTCAGGAAGCAAATTACACTGAAGACAGTGGTAGGGCCCACAACCCCCTGAAAGGACATAACCAAATGAACTAGAAGCCTTTCTCTGAGCCCCATCTAATAAAGGTCCCAACAGTGTGATAGTGTCAACCTTGAGTTGAATCCTTTAATGTGTGGGTTTATAACGTACTCTTGATATATCTACACATCAGCAGTATGTAATATTCACAGCTCAATTTTACAAATGATAATTGAGCTGAAGTTATATATTTCAAGAAATTTACATCACATAACTGTTAAGTTGTAGAAGACACACCTATATGCATGTTGATCTAACACAAGATTTTCAGGCTGCTTATCATGTGTGTAGATTACTTTTTGTATTCGAATCACACATTATGTGTGAAATACTCTTGTAAAGGTAAAAATGTTACCTTATCACCATTGCCAGCATCATCAGCACCAATATGGCAATGATCATTCAGTTTCTCATTCTTATTTGGTAATATCCTAGACATTTCATTCTCTTTTTTGATAGGGTGAGCTGGATAGATATAGATGAGAGAAGAGACAGAGAGAGAGAGAGAGAGAGAGAGAGTAAGAGAGAGAGATGTGGCCTCAGGGAATTTCTCAGAGTAGTTGCAGTCTTTACTCATATTTATTTGTATTACAGAATAGAACTGGGGAATATCCGTATTGCTGCTCCCTCATAGCCTCTTCTTCAAGGGTAATCACTAATCTGACTTCCATTATCATAGAACATTTTAGTCTGTTTTTCTACTTTATGTACATAGAAGCCCACATTATGTAGACTTCTGTTTTATTTCAAATTTAATTTATCTTATTCAGTATTTCATTTGTGAAACATGTTAGGATTTTGCCATGTAGTAATAGTTTATTCTTGTAATTGATTCTTATTATTCCAGTCTACAAATCTCCCATTTTTGTGTAATCTATTTCATTTCAATTAACATTTGAATTTTTCATGTTTTGGGGTCTTAAAATCCATGCTACCATGAACATTTTATGCACATATCTTTGGGTGCAAATTTGTATGTTTTTGCAATTATGCCTAATAACAGAAATGTTGATTATGGTATATGCATAAGTGCCTTATCACTACCAGAGAGTTATCCAATATGATTATTGTCTTAGTTACTTTTTTCTCATTGTTGAGACAAAATACTTGATTCCCATAGTGAAGCAAGGGGAGGTTTATCTCTTACTGATTGTAAATTTTCAGTCCATCCTCAGTTGGCTCCAAGAAAAAATGGCATGCCTGGGGGCAGTGCTTCATGGCAGCTGAAAAGAGCAAGCATGAACAGCAAAAGAGAAGGACAGGCCATGTTCCTGCCATAACATTGTATGATGATTCCATCCTTGTGTGGGTGTAGCATTTATACCACCAATCTGAGCACTAGATATGAACCAATCACAAGCTCTATATTCAGCCACATCCATGATTGCATGAGACTTGGTGGGGGCATCTAATACACCATAACAATTATACTAATTCTTTCTCCCCAAATCATAGTATTGAGCTCTAATCTATCTTCATACTCACCAACTATGGTAGTACCAATTACTCAATTTTAGTCTTTTTAGTAGGTTTTGTATGTTCACAGTATATCTTTACTAATTTGCTTTTTAATTATTTTTAAATATTTTCTTTCAGCTTATCCTGTACTAGTCTTGGATAGAAATTTAATTAATGTAACTAAAAAAGAGAAATCAAAGTTTATTAAAAATATAACACAGGCATTGGAAATACTGTTTAGCCAATTCATGTAGAAGACATTCATAAGAATTTTTGTGTTCATGAGTGTTTTGAGCACATTGAACTGTTAAAGGATGAGCACAGTCACAATCTAAAAGGATCTGGAAAAGTCCCACAAAATAATGAAAATATAAGGACGAATGGGTGGCATCACATAATAGTATTATGGGCATATACCCTAAGTGGTGATATTTTCCCTAAGAAAATACTCACATGAAAGAAAAATCATAATAAACATTCATTGAATTATGTGATGAGCTTCTCTCTTTATTTTCAAGGTCTTCCCTTTGGGTCACACTTTTAAGCTTTTGTTGCTGTAAATTCAGTTACTTTCTAACTAAATTCAAATTTGACTGTTAGATTTTCACTAGTCTTTCTCATCCTTGCTGGTCATAGCAGTGTATTTGAATTTAACTTCAAGAGCACTGGAAATTCACTAGGAAGACTTTGAAATGGTAAATATCTCTCCATCAGCTTCATGAAAACAGAGCAATTCAGTTAAAATATTTGATATGGGAATTGCAAACTGACATGAAAATAAGACCTGTACATTTTCCTCCTTAAGAGTGGACAATGTTATTTACATATTTCATCAATGTTCCTTAATGGCAGCTAAAATTATATTTGGTGATTTAAACTATCTTAGTAAGTTCTATGTTAGCTTTTCATTTCTATTTTTCAACACCATGTAAAATTATATTCTAGTTCTATTTTTTTCTTGCATCAGAGAATATACAACATTTTTATAGTGCCCAATTACTTGTCCTTTAATTTTCTCTGGTAGAATTGTGCCATTTTATAGATTTCTATCCCTGAGTGGGCCTACACTTTAAGAAGCCTTTTATCTCTTATTTCCATTCAACTGTATTCTTTAACATTCTAAAATTGGATTTCTGTGTCAGTAAACAAAACATGGAGATGACAATTTGAGGGACAGATTAAAAAGAAAATCAACAATTCATTTTTTAGTTTTTGGAGATATTTTCTATAAAGTCACTGTTTTTCATTATTCAGGACAAATTATGATTTATGAAATTGCATTCCATCTAAATGTATGGGCATGGTGCTGGCAACTGCAGACTTATGAAATAAAAGATGAAAATACGTTTTCCTTTGACTGTTAGGAAGGCTGTTCAAATGGTAATAAGCTGGAATTATCATTTAAAAAGATCTCTTATTTTCCTGTAAAATTACAGCAGACACTTTTAAAATAAATTTCTCTATCTCTCAGAGAAAAAATGATCCATCATTATGGTTATTGAATTTTTTTTTACCTAAACTAATGAAGGTAACCCTTCTTTTATGTTATAAAATAATGGACTGATTTTTAAACATCTATCATTCCAGCATCAAGATATATTATATAGATTCATAATTTCACAAATTAAAAAGACTATTTCTCTTAAAAACATTAAGTACAAAGAGTTTAATGGGATTTTTGAAGTTTAATTTTAACTTTAGTGGCTGATTTGAAAATTAAACTCAACATTGAGCAACTTTTTGTTTTTAATTAGTTTCTTTTTCAGCATTAGATCTATGTCACATGATCATGTAGTCCCATTTTACCCCAAAAAAGAAATCATTTTACATGTAAAAAGATAACTGTAGAACTTTGCATATAGCGGCTTTCTTTATGACTTCTCTTCTGAAAATAGTATGTGAATAAATCATACATAATAGCCCTGTTTGCTATGTGAATCTCATTACTTTTATCGTATGTAGAAATTTTGCTTTTATTAAAGTGGCGTGAAGACAGTTTTATAGTTTTGAAGTAGAAAATACATATTTCTGATATTTGAATCAGTCATATTTCAAAAATGCTTCAACAGCAGCATCGCTTTGCGTTCTCAATGGCATTCCTGGACCTTTACATCTACACTTCTTGCCCATCACTACCGCTCTTCCAAGGACCTAGAACTTGATACCCATTCCTTTTTGGTTGAAGACTGAAACAGAACTTGGGTTTAGAATCTTTCTGCCTGCCCACTTATTGCTCAGTACAAGAGTTTCCTTTTAGCGTAGTATTTAGTAGTGTGAATTTTTAAATTATTCATTTATAAATGTGAGTCTAGCTCTACCTTATATTTCCCATAAGCCTGAAATGTCTTAAGTATACCTCTGGGCATTGGCTGCCCAGTGAGAATAATAATGAAATGAGAATAATAATGAACCATTAATCACAAGTTTCAGAGGATTTGCCAAAGACATGAAATAAAATCATGTATGATACCTGTCAGATGCTATGTATTCAAAACTAACAGTATTGTATTTATATTTTTTGAATACTACTCCTGGAAAGAGACAAAAGGTTGTTTGAAAAAGAGGTATGACTTATATTTTTGTTGTGTTTTTACTAACTTTAGTAAAGTTTGATGGTGTTGACATAAGGGAAAATCTCAATGATTTGGATGCAGATGGATGCAGCTCAACTGGATAATAAAGTTTCCTCCTCATTCTGTATTTCTGTCTCTGAGCATACTAATAGCCTGCATGTTCAGAACCTTTTTTAGTGCCTCATCTTTGGGATTTTCTCCGTATGCTAAGATGTGTTGTGTTGATACTATTGTCCCCAGGGTCACCTCTCATTACCTCTTTGGGAGAAGTGACACTCTTTAGGTTGCCCTTCTATAAACCCAAATGCTATGAATGTCACTATTTTTTATCACCCCCCCTTTTTATTACCAATTAGGAGAATTTCTTTTGCTAAACTGATTTCTAACTTCAAGATTTTTTTTTTTTTTTTGACTGGGGATCGAACTCATGACCTTGTGCTTTCCAGGCAGACACTTACCCTGCTGAGCTAAATCCCTGGCCAGGAAGCTTTTTTCCTTCTCATCTAATCCTGTCTTTTGGATCCTAGGAAGTTAAGTCTGGTTCCACCTTAATAAAACTTTCAACAATTAAAGGGTGGTTCTTTGATACCTCAGAGTTTTTTTTATGGGAAAATAATTATTTCTTTCAACTATGCTCTCTGAATGTTAATCACGTGTGTTTTAAATAATCTTTCATTAAATCCATTCCTTATCTTTTTACTCTTTTATTCAATCAGATTTTATTGGTGTATGTTGGGTATATACAATGATCACATACGTCATAGAGAATTTGTACTTATACATGATTCAACTTGTTTCCTTTTTTCCCATTTCCCTATCCTCTCTTCAATATCTCCTCTCCTTCTTATTTATGGAAGCTTTGTTTCCATTTTTCCTTCTTTTCTCATTTTTTAACCCCCCCTTTCTTTTGTCTCCACTAACTCCCTCCCCATTTGAACATTTTCTTCTCTTTCACAACGCCTATTACACGTTTTGGTTCTCAT
The DNA here is from genome assembly GCA_004027295.1 of Dolichotis patagonum. Taxonomy (NCBI): domain Eukaryota; kingdom Metazoa; phylum Chordata; class Mammalia; order Rodentia; family Caviidae; genus Dolichotis; species Dolichotis patagonum. Next base: position 109,660 of record PVJX010000806.1, read on the forward strand.
TTACACTTTCAGTTTCTCATGCCAGACAAGCAGTGAGGAATTTACACGTGTCTCATTTATTTCACTTAAGTGTATGGTTTCAAGGTGCACCCTTTACCTAGAAATGTCTCCAGCTTATCCTTTCTTCTTTAAATAGGCTAACATACCTATACCATAACGTGACCTGTTCAGCAGTAAAAAATCTATTCTTAATAGTTTCTGGGTGCCAATGTTCCAGATCAGCTGTAGAAGGATCTAGAAGTCTTGTCAGTATTGCATTTTGCTGAAATTACTGTCAACTGGAATCTCTACACTTTCTATTATTTTCTTTCAATACCTTTTCACCCCCTTTCACATTGGAAACTGCAAGGTAGTTTTAGAAGACATTATGTTTTGCCCTATTAAATCATGTTGCTAATTTTTGACTCTGGTTTAGCGCACTGCCAAAATATTCTTATATCTTGACTTTGTCAGCACCTAAGATACCATTTCTCTTCCCAGTTTCCCAAATGCTTATCATTCACCTTTGGTATTACTTCCCTTCCAACAATCTAGTAGGCAAGCTCGTTAATACACATGGTATTTCTAAAACTACAATTTTTGTGAAACATCCTTGACTTTGCAACTAAAAGTGGACTCTATTACTACCAAATCCATAGGTAAGGAGATGCATATTTGCCTTAAAATAATACGATCTAAGCAGTCCAATGAAAAAGTTATAGTTTAAATTATTGACTAATTGTATTTGTGTAATTATGATAACCTCTGTAAATGACAACAGCTTAAACTTCAGTTCAGAACAAGTTCCTGAGAAAATAGATTTTAAAACATGTAGCAAGTCTGGTGCTTTTGGTAGTGGTGCTCACATCCAAACAGTGGAGAAGAAAAATGGTGAGTACAAATTCCCTTTTGGCTTTGTATTTGCATTGGCTTATTTTAGAAAGGTCTCTTTCCTTCCACTTTCTCTACAGTTTGCTAGATCCTCTTTACCTCCATAATATGACCTAAGCTAAACTTATTTCTGATCTCCCGGACAGAGTCAATGGCCTTTTATCAGTCTGTTTTGAGAAATTAGAAGGAATTTCATAAAATAAAATTTAATTTTTATGTCTCTGATCTATTACTGTCAGAGAACAAAAATGTCTAAGGGATTAACTCTTAAAACAAAATGTGTAGATCTTACCCCATCTTGTTTCTTAAAGTTACTTATAGTTCAAGAAATTTGACAGACTGTTTTTGTATATAACATCTGCTTGTCACCAATTGGATAGAAAATATAATTTTTCTAATTCATGCCCCTCCTTATTTTCCTATTAGACACATAATCATTATTTTTAATGAATGTAATTTATTTTTTGGAGCACTTTAGTATTTATGCAAAAATGGAGCAGAAGGTAGAAAAAGTTCGCAAATACAAGCAGTCTCCACTAGGCTCTGCACACAGTTTACCTCATTATTAATATATTGCTTTATTATAATAAACGTGTACATATTTAACCAATACTGATACATTGCTTTTTACTTTTTAGTTTTATTTTATTTTTGGTGTATATAATTATATATGTTAATGGGCCACAACGTGATGTGTCAATGTATGCATACATTTTATAATGATAAAATCAGAGTAATTAAAATATCTGTCAACTTCATATATTATTTTCATTTTTTTAAGCATTTTAAAAGTTAGGTTTACTTTTTTTCTTATTTGTATATTTATTTTTATTTTAAAGAGAATAAAACAATGAAACAAAACAGTAATAAGACAGTAGGAAATCTACAATAATTATTATATTTAAATTGTTACTCAGACCAGCAGCTTCAGCCTGGCTCACTGGCTGGAGTTTATGTTCCTTCGCAGGCTACCTGGCTCCCAGATGGAGGGTATAGCTTCCTTCCTGGTTCTTCTGGTCTTCAAACCAGCTGGCTCACAGGCAGGAAAGGTAGCTGACCTCCTGGTTCTCCCTGATCAATGTTCCAACTGGCTCACAGAGAGGGATGTATCTTCCTTCCTGGTTCTCCCTGGCCCTTGCTCTCCAACTTAATATATTATTGCTAATTAAAATCCAATGTTTAGAGTTTACTCTTTGTACTATATAGCTCTTTGAAATTTGATAGGTAGATAGTATCTTGAACGTCCATCACTACAATATAATGCATAATAGTTTCAGGGCCTTAAACATTTCATTTACCTATTTATCAGGACACTGACAGCCATAATGTTGCTTTCCAGATTATTACATATTTGGAACTATGAAGAATGTATATTTTTCTGATCGGCTTCCTTTTGTTAGCAATAAACATACAAATTTTCCTCCATGTCTTTTCACTGTTTGGTAGCTCATTTCTTGTTGTGTTAAAAAATACTCCTTTGTCTGAATATACTGTTTGATATCTTCACTTACTTAAAGATGTATTGGTTACTTGCGAGTTGTGGCAATTATTATTAATAGGGCCATTATAAACATTGTGAGGATATTTTTTGTGTAGATGTTATTTTCTTTTGAATAAATGCCTTGAAGTGTAATTGCAAACTCATATGATAAGACTGTTTAACTTTATAAGAAACTGTCAATTACCATCAAATGTGTTTTCCAATTTTGTGTTTTACCAGCAAAGAATGAAAATTTCTGTCTCATCATGTTCTTAATAACTTAAGGTTTTGTAGTGTTTTAAATTCTAGCCATGCTTAGAGGTATGTAGTAGTATCCATTGTTTTAGTTTTCAGTTTCCTAGAAACATATGTTAAATAATTTTTGATATGCTTATTTATTTTTGCATGTCATTTATGTCAATGTGTTATTTTTGATAGACTGAACAATTCAAAATTTTTTCATGTTTTTTTAAAAAACTTAATTGTACAAATTATTAGACTATCCAATTATCTCAAGTGTACATGAACTGTTCATATGATTAGGATATAGAATCAACATAAATGCTGAACGATGAATAAATGGATTAAGAATATGTAGTTTTTATACATAAAGGAATATTATTCATGATAAAGGAGGATGAATCTTCCATTTGCAGCAAAATTAATGCAATTTTGTTAAGTGGAGTAAGTCAAAGAAATATCATATGTTCTCTCTCATTTACAAATTTATTTACAATTTAATTACAACTATTTTAAGAAAATGTTAAGGCAAACCCCTTTTAATATTTTCTCACTCCCATCAGTTGTACTTGTCTATTCCTCTTCTGAATACTCTTCCAAATGTGTGCATAATTTTATGAAAACAATTCTGTTAATTTTATGCCACTTGCTTATGTCTGTTAGCTTTCCATTGTCATAACAAAACACCAGAGGTTAATAAATTAAAAAAAAATACTACTTATTTTGGTTCATGGTTTCAAGGATTTCAGACCATAATCCTTAACTCTTGTTTTGGGCCTGTGTGGAAGCTGGGCAGAAAAGGTAATTTGTTTCATGGTGTCAAAGAAGCAAAGAAACAAAAATTAAGGGATAAAGTTTCCTATATTACAGAGCAGTCCCAGTGTCCTAACTTCCTTCCGCTAGGATTCACTTCCTAAATGTTCTGTCTCCCATTAGCACTGTAAGCCGGCAACAAAACTTTTAGTGTGTGGTCTTTCAGGGACATTTAAGATACAAACCATAACATTTCACTTATAGATGATTTTAAACTCTTTCAAAAATAGAATCTTTCTCTATTGCCAACTATGTGTATTTCCAGGAAAAACACATGTGCTCCATCCCTGATTTTGAATGAATGTCATTACTGAAGTAAGCTAACACAGTCTTTATACCTCGTCATCTAAGTCAGTTCTTCAGATGGATTGCAAGGTTTCTGTTTCAAATACAGAAAACTAACAATTGAGTTTCTTGTTTTTGAAGGAAACAAACATTTGAAGAGAATGACCTATGAAACATTTTTTTTTAAAATACTGATTTTTTTGTTATTACTTCAGACATTATTTTCTCAAAAACTGGAAAGCCCAAGAGGAAGCTTTATCATTTGCACACATAAAGTTCAAACTATTTAACTTGATAATTATCATGGATCCAAATAAAGGAAAATTTAGGCACTTAATGATCAGTTTCAGGTAGTCACTGGTCAATTTTAACATGGCGATGATAAACCAGTGGTGGAAACACTTTTATTAAATGGAACCAATTCACTGAATATCTTAAAATGCAATTGTGGTAATCAGTACTTACAGTATATGTGTATTTTGAGGGGATCCAAGACGAAGGTAAATTTAGCAATATTTGATACATTTGAGGGCATTGTGATCTTGTCCAACCCAAGACTCATCTCTTCATTCACAGCTTGAAAACTCGTAAGCAATCATTTGTAAGATACAATTTTTAATTATGAAATGCAAAGAACTAAATTCCATTGGTGGAGTCTGGTATAGTCACATGGTGTAATCCCACGCAGCATATAAAATAAATAAGTAAGGGCTATATGAACCAATATATTAGATTTCAAAATTATCCAGCAAAAATTCCAATTAAAGAGTGATACATATACCTGAGTAGAACTTCCCTACATTGAAAAATTAATATTATATATATATATATATATATATATATATATATACCACTAAATATATTAAAATTAACTGGCAATAGATGGTTCTGGAAAGTTAGTAAATAACAAGTCCAGGAACCTGTTATTCCAAATCAACAGCAATTACACTGACAGAATCCTCCTGATTTTAGAGCTGTGGAAAATATTGAAAGCATGTAACATTCAGAGAAAAGTTTGGAGAGGAAACTAGTGTAATTTTGGTCATGAGAGGCTCTTGAATAAAGGTAGATTTCTCTCAAAGGAAAATCAGGGTACATTTAATAGAAAAGAGTTCCTAAGGAAACTGTATATACAGTACATTTTACCAGAGCAGCAAAGAATGAACCACGTGTCTTCAAAGCGTATATTGCATAAAATTAGTTTATGCTGCTGTAACACTTCAGAGTTTGTTAGAGAAAGGAAAGGTCATTTCCTTTTTAACTAACTACACCCTATGTGGCAATTTGCAGAGCCTGCAGCACTGCATATACATACAAGTAATGGATCCACATTTCTCTCTTCTTCCAAATCCCTGTCCTTTCTCCCCAGGGCATATTGCCTGTTCTTTGCAGCCAAGTCATCCTTTAGCATTCTGGGCTGCATGAATGCAGCTCAAATATAATGCCAAACAAATCAACAGAATAGCTGTCAGGCCTTCACTGGAAACAATATTAGCCTTGTCTGTTCATACTGAGAGCAGAATGGAAGTGACACAAATAAAATGTAATGGGATAAAATATATTGCTCAATGTACAATAACAAGGAACTCTTGGTTGACAATTTGTTTCACCCTCTACACTACATTTCACTATTATTTCTCTATAACCTCTTCATAGTTTTATGTAATTAAGTGCTTATAACAACACATATTAGAAGTGTAATCAATTTATTTTAATGAACAAATAAAGAGCTGAGTTAGATCAGATTTAAAGAACTGTTTATATAATTTGTATCTAGAAATGCAAAATCTCAAAGTTGGGAAAAATATATTGGCCTAAAGTGATTTGTTATACTTATTTTCCCTGAAAATGAATCTTTTATACTAGGTTTCTCATATGTTATTTTGATTGTAGCAGAAAAATTTATTTTTGCATGGATCACTTAATTCCCAAGATGTGTAGATGCAAAAGTCTGTGAGTTTCTTATATTAAAAACAATAATGATCATAGTGGCATCCATGTTCTGAAAGCATGTGAGATACATCATAAGGATTAGAGATGATCATGTGAGGATTTTTACAGATAATAGTATATTCTTTGGATTTTTAGAATTATCTATGCCTAGAGAATTAATAGCATAAGACAATTTTAAATTAAGTAATTCAATATCTTTAAATTTACCATTTTACTTTGTTTAATGCAGTCCATCTTGCTGCAAAATTCATATACAGCATTTTTTAAAAAGATGAAAACAGAATTGATGAGTAGTTTAATGCATAATATGTGCATTGGAATGTCTTACATTTCACAGATAAAACTGTTTTCATCTGCTCAATAAGTATTGCTGTGAACGCCACTGTCAGATGAAATGTAAAGTAACATATCGAAAGTCACACAGCAAGTGGCAGTACTGGCCCTTGAACCTAAATGTCTAGGAGTTCCATGTTTTATACCTGCATTTACTGCCCTCCAGCTATATTTATCATTTCTTTCCTAAAATACATCAGAAAAAATTCTCGCGGTATTCTTGGCAAAGGATTCACTTGATAAAACACGTGCCATTGGTTCTTCTTTATTTAATATTTGTGGTACTGTTTGCTGAATTAAGAGAAATGGTAAGACTCGAGACAAAATGTCTACTGAGTAGATTGTTCATGATGGCTTTTTGCTTAAAAATTTAAAACGAAAAACAGAACACTGTGTACTTCTTGTCCCCTGCCAAACTGGGTAGGAGCAGCAGCACTTTGCAGGACAGAGCTCTGAGGCTCAAAGCAAGGCAATACATCTTCCTTTGCCCCTGGTGTTAATATCCTCTCTCTTCTTTCAGAACAGAAAATAGTAACTAATAGCTTTAATAGCTGCCACTTCCATCACTTTAACTGCGAATAGACTCACTTTTTCTTTCACCCTTCAGAATCTACAGACCATGGATGGCCACCTATGGCTCTGCGAAGTACTGAAGCTGTTGCTTTGAGGGAATTACTACACCGCTTGCCCAATGTGTCTCGCCACAAAAATGATGAATAGTGGTAAAGAAGGTGGGATAGGATCATAGGAGACTAAAATATGTTCCTCACTTCTCAGAATGTACTTTGAGTTTCTCACCTTGAGGGGATGTGATTGCAGTTATATTATGTGGTAGGAGCAAACAAGAGTACTTTTCTCTCCTTTACCAAAATTTGTAAAGCAGGGGGAATTTTTCCTGGAGAAAAAATGGAATGGAGTAAAATATTTCCTTTTCTCATGATCTGTTTAGCTAAAGAAAAAAATGTGTGTAGTGACAGAATTTGTCGTTGCTGATTCTATAGCAAAAGGTGTTGCTGCACTAAGACAGCATGAGACATATCAGGAACAAACACTGCAATTGCGGGAAGACGGGCTGGGGTTAATGTCTGCTCTGGCAGTGCTGGCTGGGTGATCTAAGACACAAGAGGTGAATACTCTGAACTTAGATTTCCTGTAGTAACATGGGTCAGCGTTAGCCTACCTTGCCCAGTTTTGATGAGAGTGGGTTATCAGAAATAGCAAATTTATAAACAGCAGCTAGTAAAAGTCAGTTTTCAGAAGAACAGCAGTAAGGTTTTTAGTTTTAAGAATGCCCACATATGGAAAGGGACATACTTCTACTAAAAATTATTTCTTGTTTATTTGAAATCAAAAATCAAATTCAATGCCTTGTATTTTATCTTCCAACCTTCCTAGAAAAGTAAAGCACCTAGTAGCACAGAGCTTGACGAAGATTTGTAGACCAACAGAATTTATTTCCCTCTGTACCTCCCACATTTTAGTTTTGTGTTCCACATACGGACTAGTTTTTTAAAACTGTCAGAATGAGTCAAAATTTAATTTTGTTTTCCTTGAAGCCATATAGTAGTAGAATATCCAGTGTCTTCTGCTTTGCAGGCTGGTAATTCTGACTTCTGCCTTTGAAGATTAAGAAAAGTGAATGATATCAAGGTTGAATCTAATAATTGACACAGAAGGCAAATTAGTTTGTCAACTAGAAAACACAAACAAGTATGATTTGAGTTGATATGGCACCACCTTTGGTGGAAACACAGATAGTTAGCTTCATGATATTTCATTTGTACATAGAAGAAATAAGAAGGATAAATTCTCATTTCATCTGGCAGCATAGAGTTTATGAATGATGTGCTCACAGAAAACTAGTCAGTTAATAAGTTTTTTTTTAATTTTTTTTTTATCGGTATCAGTGATTGAACTCACGACCAGGCACTTGCAAGGCAAGCACTTATGGTGCTGAGCTAAATCCCAAGCCCAGTGAGTCATAAATTGGGAAGAAAATTAAAGTCAGGTCTTTGAATTTTTACCAAATTTTATTTCCTCATGTATGTAGTACTCCAAAGGACGAAAATAGGAGTAAAATAAACAGAGTATGTGGGAATCTTTGAAAATTTTCAGAAAAAAAGAAAATGAAACTGAAAATATTGTTATAATGTAAAAGCTAAATATATTTGTCACAATTTCTGTTTTCCATCATTCCAGTATTAGAATGAAGAGTGAATGTGCTACACTTAAACAACATTTAATTTAGATTAACATGCAGAAAGTTGGTATTATGACTCATAACTCTAATTTTCATTTTTCACATTTCATATTGGATTGAGTCCAGCCTTCTATCAATGTGCTAACCATTTTCTTCTTAGACAGATAATTATTAGAAAAGAGCACATTTATTTTTGTTTATCTATTAATTGTAATAAATGCTATAATATCTGTTTATTTAATTTACCTACTACACATAGGACAGCGAATATTAATCAATTTAATTGCCTAATATTGTAGAAAAAGAATATTTGGAAATTTTAATGGTCCTTAGCTATCAGGACAGATATATTTTGTGCTCGATATATAACTGGATTCATGCTAATTTTATATGGTATTTAATTCTTTCATTTTTTCACATGTCATAAATTCTATTTTATTTTAGCAGGGACTAGATTTGTGATATGTTAAAAATAAAAAAAGAGTGTGGCAAATATAACTTCATAATGGCTTGGAATTAGCTTTTACTTAATGTTCAAGGAAAACTGAATATATACTAAAAATATAAAAATCACCCGGAGGGAATTTATTTTATGTGGTAGTTGGCACCATTAACTGAGATGTTCAAGTTTTGGACCCGTTATTGAGCTGATATCTCCAATTTTCCTTATTAATATTTTTGGACTGCTTTACTTTTCTAGATCCTTTACTGGAAAGCCAACAGTATTCTATTAATGCTGAGTAATTGTTTTCAGTATTACTTTTTTTTTTTGCTCAAAATATTTCACCTTTTTGTTTTTGTAAAGGCAGTATGTGGTCCACAGGAGGAAGTCTGTAGCTTTCATCTTGATTTATAGAGAAGATGATAAAAGTTTAGTCTCACAGCTTGTTGCCCTCTCCTCTGATAGAATACAGCCCACAGCATATGTGCAAAGACAGGTTTTCCATAGCTGAGTGGAGTTTGATTTTAGTAAGCATAGCCTGCAATGAAAACTATTGAATTTAGGTTCAACTCAACAAAAGAGAAAAGAACAAATATATCAGTATGCAATGTTTTCCAATTAAGTTTCTGCCTAAGATCAGTGTTTTGTATTGTTTTTTTCTCTCAGTCTTAGAAAGTTAAATTCACAGTACACATTGGTCAATATACAATGTAAACATATTGATAGAATATTTAGCCCAGCTACAAATGTTATTACAATTAATTCATTGAGCAAATAATTTTCTTGAATGCTCTATGTAGAGTATACAGGAACTTTGAAGTAAGACCCATGCTCTCAGTCATTATTAGGTTTATAATCTATTATAGAACATAAATATGCAAATTTAAAATATTGAAACTTGTTACAACTGTAAAGAACAGTATACTGTGAAACAACAACAACAACAAAAAGTATGAAAGCCTTTTTTGAGGACATGACGATTTAACGGAATCTCTAAAGTATGAGATGTCAGCAAACAGCAAAACTGAGTGGTACTGTCAGAGAAGGAAAATTTGAAGGAACTCGGCAAAATTTTGTGATGCTGATAAGAGACGAAGCTAGATTTGGCTAACCTTTGGAAAGTCAAGAGAAGGCGAATGACAAGATGATTTATCCTTTCCTTCTTTTTCTGCTGTAGTAGAGAATACACTAAAGCCTGATTGAAAGCAAGCAGGAGAACTAATGCAGAGACTGGAGTGCTATGTGGACAGTTAAGTGTCTACACAAAGTATAAACATAAGTTTACATATGAAATTAACTGGAAAGCACTTCATGTTAGAACACTCCTAGTCATAGAAATATCATTTGAGTAACCACAAAGAAGCTTAGGAGACATACTGATGACAAAATATTGAAGAAACCTTCTGAAGTGAATGAAAGTAAGTACAAGATACAGTTGTTATAGCCTCTGCAGTGAGGATATAACACAGGCAGAGTGAGCACTCATTCTTTTTGGTAAGGAATTCTGAGTCCTCCCTGAATGCCTGTACTGCGAATGATGTGCTTTCCTGTTTTCCATTCTTGTAGCAACCTTTCACTCATACTCATCCTCCTCCTGCATTGCTTCCTGTGTCCCTTACACAGGAACTTTCACACAGGTATGATCTCATGGAGTACGCAGTATTGCCTGAGTCACATAAGTATAGTGAGTATGATGCAAAGTAGCTGTTACTAAACAAATTTATTAACTTATAAGAGACAGGGACTCACTGATCACTTCAATCACCTACATTAGGATAAATACACTATGTCACAAAGGGTCCCCACACAGATGCAAAGCAAATATAGCTAAAGTGACCACAAGGACCCTAACAGGAGATGACCATAGTGCATTGGGAATACTAGATTCAGAGCATATTTCTTTAAAAAAACTGAGAAAATCACTTGGTTTTAATTTTAAGGGTAAAATAAAAAAGGTAATGGAAAAGTTCTACAGTTAATCTTGATATTTCCTAAAAGTAAAATATTTTATTTTTTAACGATTTCTAGAGTGTTTTTTGTCATTTGCTTGGAGTGATGTGCTTAGGATTGCTATCGAGTCTTTTAAATTATAAAGAGGATTCAGGCTCAGAAAATATTCAAGGTATTAAGACACCACAGCAGTCAACAGAGAATTCATCGCTATAACTTCTTTCTAAAGAAGCAAAATATTGCAGCATTTTATTTTGCAACAAAATGTTTCCTTAGATCCCTGGTAAAATGGTATATCTTAAGAGATCCAGACCAGCTAAATTATAACCTAAATTCTCTAATTATATTTCATATTTAGTTACCATCTTCAAATATGTTATCTGAGTCTGGTAATAACTGTTATTTAATTACTTGGTTAGTTTTACAAAATAAAGATAATGTCTTAGGCAGGACAGTTCTTTACTTTATAACATATGAACAAACTTTCTTCTCAAAATTTTTGTTTGTAGGATTTCAAATTTTTACTTCATATTATACATTTTTAAAATACAAAGAAAATAACCATAAATAGATAATTTCTCAGGTACTTATTTTCAGACAGAAATGGAAACATTACTGAATTTAAACTGAATCTGTAGCTCCATAGGAAAAAAAGTTAGTAATGTCATGAGAAAGAGCAGGAAGCTGGAAATGAACAATATACTTAGATAAAGCAAAGTCTTGAATGCTGTAGGATCTTAGCACAGTTGTTAGAACCATCCCTTGATTCTCTGCTTGAATCACCAAATGCCGTTTCTTGAGAACACCATGATGATCCAGTTAAAACCTCTGGCTTTACAAATATCAGTGTTAGTAGCATATTTCTGGATAATTAAATGATTTTACTAGTAACACATATTTTTTTGAATTTTAAAATATTTATGTCATTATTTATAAGTATTTCATGTTGTGTGTGTGTGTGTGTGTATCTAATTCCTCTATAGAATACCAAGCAGTATGTATCTTTTCTCTTGGAAACACACAGACAGGATGTTCTGTTAAGGTTAGCTAAAAGTTATCAATATTTCTGAAACACATCAAATAAATACTGTGATTCCAAAAACCAAGAGTACCAACGCCATACATAAATATGTAAAAGTTACAACAGAGCTTGGTAGGAGTAGCAGCTTGGTGGAGTCTATATACCTGGATGCTACTGATAAACATCATTTTATTCCGTCGACTGCTTCTGAGATGCACTGACCACCAGCAAGGAGCACTTGATGCAAAGAGGTCAGATTGTGCTGATTCAACACTATGTCACATCTAACCAGCAGCCTGCAGAGCTGCTCTGGTCAGACATTAACCCAAAACCTGAAATAATGTAATTAAGTTTTCTTTCCTTTCTGATCTCTGAGTTCCTAAATAAAGGCATTCAGATGTTTGCCTTGAGAATTTAAGCAACCTTAACCTTAATGAAATCATAGCTGAAATTGTGTTTGTTCAGGGAAATTCCCCCAAAACTTCCACAAAGTTAGTGGAAGTTAGTGATATTTTGTGTAGTCCCTAATCATTGTGTGTGAAACTTCATTAGAGCAAAGCTAAATATTAAAATCAGTTTCTCTCATATGTTTTGCCAAAGGTGTGGTTATCAGAATAGATGTAATCCTCTTAAAAACTGTGGATGAGAATGTATGACAACACTCCTTTCCTTACTAGGACCTGGGGCTAAAAGGAAAGAAATTTAAATGCAACTCTTCCACCAGGAATCTCTGACCCTTCATCCATAATTGGAAACTGTCTCTCTTGCATTTATTTTCACCATATATTTACTAATTTTTAGTAGCAGCTCTTTCCCCTTTTTAAAAATTTCTTAACAAAATCATCCTTATATCTTACCTGTGGCCTCTTGTTCAAAATTTCTGATAGAAATTTCTATCCATTCTCAAAAGAAAATGCAAAAAAGATGATCAGCCACCAGAAACAGTGGAAACTCATTTATAATCAAGGGAATGGATCAGAATTCCTGAGCAGGTATTGAACAGTGAGCAAGTCTGCAGAGAGGAAATAGAAAAACAAAAAGTGTGAAGGATCTGTTGCAACACAGAGGTAAGCAACATGCAGTTACCGAGAATGGCTGAGATATCCCAGTGGCTTTGTAGACCTGCTGAGCATAGTGAAGGAGAAAAGCAATTGTTTTTCTTTGTACAAAGTAGTTGCCTATGTCTGTCAGTACTATGGGACCTAGAGGTAGAAATGAGGGTCAAATGCCCATTCAAAGTCTGTTCGTGATGGGAAAAGAAAATTTTTATTTTTAGCTATGAGTGATAATCATAGTAATAATAATAAAAAGAAAAAATAATTGCTATTAAACAACATATTATACATTGCTAAAATGGATTTTCTATAGATTTATTTCATATTATTAATAAAGAAAACACATCTCAGTGAAAAAGGCAGAATTCATAGTGAATAGTGTGAAAGGGAAAATATGTTGTCTAGTGTAAGTGAAAGGCCTCAGGTATGGCTGATCCCAGGCACTTTATTTGGACAGTACAATAAGAACGGAAACTCTTCTTTTGCCCTCCTCCCTTCCTGGGGAATCATTCAGTGACATGGTTTCCACTGGTACCAGCAGTTCCAGATATTAATCTTAATGAGTCCGAAAGAGAGCATTTTTCAGCAGTTATTTCAATCAGAGGGCTGCGATTTAGTTCCATTTGCTTTGGGCCCTTCCTCCAGCCACTTCCTCATCCATGGCTGAACCACTGGAATGAGGTAAGCATGGTCCAATGTCATCCTCACAAGCTTTGCATAAAATAAAGAAGAAAGGAGTTGAACAGGAAAAGTGGAATATTGCTTTGAGAGTTGAGTAAACAATTCTAAGTGGACATAGAGGCCTTCCACACTTTTTATTGGAAAGAAGTCAAAAGACTTTGAGCTTAGGGTGTTTGAGTCTGTTACAAACCTACTCTTCCAGAATACTGTCTATGTTCTCCTTTTCCCATCCTTTTTCCAAATAAACCATCTTTTAAAAAAATACTTTTAGACTTGTTATGAAAGGAAATTACATTCAGACCAGGAGTTAAGGTTTTTGCAGCACCTACATGTAAGAAGAATTGCATAGCACCCTATGATGAAGTACCAACTTAAAAGCAATGGTAAAGAGGTCTTACACAATTAAGAAAAATTTTGCCACATATTATTCCATTAATATGTACAATTTTTATGTTATACGTCTGTTAAACACAAATTTAAGTTAAAAATTAAAGATGGATGTAAAGAAGTAAAGTGATAGCAATATGTCACTATTTTGGAAAAAAAACAAATTAAAACATCTTTTGCAATATTCTGTGTATTTTCATGGGGTTATCAGAAGCTGAACTATATCTCTACAAAACTCACTGCACTGGATGGAGATCAGTAAGTGGAAAAGAGATGAATAAACAGCGCACCTCTCACTCTTTCATTGAACTTGCCACATTGCTTTTCTAATCATCATTTCAGAGATGAGAAATTTGAAGATCAGAGAAGAAGCTGATGGCCTCTCTCATTCAGCTAATAACCACAGAGCTAGAATTGGAACTGAGATTCGGTTGATTCCAAAGAAATTTCTAAAGGAAAAATCTGCTAATAATATTACCCTTGCTAAACTATTTAAAACATAATGTTTAGCTAAGAAGTTCATATTAAAGCATTTTTATGTATTTTCTCTTTGTTTACAAAAAATTGGCAGTTGGAAGTCATCAGTACAAAATGCATAACATTTTCACAAATTCATCCTGCTTATAAAGACATTTATAGCTAAGGCAGAAAAGTTAAACATCTATATTCTAAGGAAGAAAAGACTACTAACTTGGCAGTTAGAGATGTGTTTATATTTGTACAAATTGACATATTGGTTTTAAAATGTGGGAAAAATAAGTATTTTTTAAACAGACTTCATATTTAAGGCATGTTGCCTCAAAAATGCTGTGAATTGTGTGGCTGTATAGAAACATTGAAAAGCAGAACTATTTGGGAAATGCCAGAAGTATAATTATTTAGAGGTTTTCTGTTGTTGAGCTGTATTACACTGTGCTTAGTCTTTTTCTTTTCTCTCTCTTCATTGTGCTTAATAAGAGGGAATATTTGAGATGTGACAACTAAACTTTTTTTTCTATCCCTGATGGTGTTACCATATGGCTTTAGCATTTGGTTCAATCCATTTCATCCTCCTACTATTTATTTATTTTAATCACTACTTGTGCATAGTATAAAGAAGGAGTCTGAAGAGTCTATTCCTGGCTAAATTCTCACTCACAGTTTGGCCCCAGATCATCCAATCCCCCTTAGCTGAAGAGTCTGCCATCTTTAAATGAGCATAATGTTACTCACTGAAGAAAATCCTAAAAATGATAGTTCCTTATGTTTTAAGAGATTTCTATTGTCTGTGAGGTTTTCTTTTTTTCCTCCCTAAGTTCCAAAACCATCTGTGCTTCCTCATTTATGGCCAAGACATTTTTTAGTTTTGAATTTGCTTAGTGCTGATGAAACACAACATCTGGATTTCAATTCAAGGAGGAAGGCTCTCTTGAAAGCTTTTTAATGCCCTGGACCACAATGAGATCAAACTGAAGAACATTTTTTATGAGTTGAGTGCAAATAAATTAGAAACATGTGGATTAAGTTTCTCTTAAGACCTCAAAGAGAATTTAAATATTAAGGAAAAGTGCTTTGCGAATGGCTTCTTGGCTTTTGCCAAAGTCAGAACACTTGGAAAAAAAAAGGAGTTGATGATATCTACTGAATCAAAAATACATCCAGAGTTTTCTTCTCTATTGTGAAAAAGTCATTTTGATTTTTGAATAAAAGAGAGTAGAACTAAAGATTTGCAAGATTTAAATTCAATATTTAGACTTCAATCTAAAACAAGCACATTTTTATAGATTTATTTATAGATTTGTCAAGCTTTTCTTTTTCTGCTTTTGGTGATTTTTTAAAGAGTAGCTAAAAAACAAGCAAATTATGCAACTGTATCAATATGACACAATCTTTCAGTCATGTGGTGCACTTCTTTTTAACCATAGGAGACATTTATTAGCAAACCTTTGTTTCATATGGGTAATATATAATTAGTTACTTTCCAAGTTGATTTTTTTGTTGAAATTTAAAAAGCTTTTCTGCCAACAGAAAATGACCCTCTCATACAAGCTATGGATGCCAATTGTCACTAAACACTAACTTCATAGCTGACATCATCTAAATGCATAGTATTTTTGATATGTGTGTATAAGTTTATAAAACCAGTGAGTCACTAAGACCTTAGGTCAGTACATCTGACCTCAAGTTCCCTATACACACGAGTGGAGTCATTCTTCAATTATTTGCAAGAGAAATTCTGCCTGGCCTTGGGCCTCTCAGAACAGTCCCTGTCAGCCCTGAAGAGGGCAGGGTAAGAGGAACAATCATCTATATAGCAGCAGCGATTGTCCCAATTTCCTGAGGAGGAAGCAGCTTAAAGTGATCCTTTGCTGGTAGCCACAGAGTCTGTCAGAGACGAGGAATAATTCTCCCCCTCTGCCCTTTCCTCAGAAAGTCTTGATCTACTCTTATCCTGAGGGTAACCGATGTCATGACATGTCTGCAGCCTTCCTTATCACTGCTGCTAATAACAGATTCCTGCCTGGAGACAGCACACAAGTGCAATTTTAAATAGTCTCTTCCGGCACAAAATGATTTTCTAAAGCAGACTGCATTGCTGAGGCAAATACTCACAAATGTGCCGGTGATGACTCTAGAAGTCACTTGATGGCATTTAGATAAAACCTTATTACTCACAACTCTCTCTCTCTCTCTCTCTCCCTCTCTCCCTCTCTCCTTCTCTGCACTACATCTTACATTTTAACATAAAACTTAGAACATCCTTGTACTAGCACATTCTCCACTCATAAGCAAAGTCGAGGAATGCCGTTATTAATTTGTTAATATGAAGGGTAGAAGCTGTCTCACTTACACACTTGTCCTCTGAGAGCATCGTTGGAACCTGGCTACAACAATCCGAAAGTAACAGAAAACTGAGACAGTCTCAGGAATTAAAGATGTCTGCAATGAAGCTGATACTGAAGATTGAGGTTGTTGCTTACTGGTAGATCTCCGGCTTCGTAGCTGTGACTCACTTGCTTCAATCCCCAGTCCTGAATTTAATTAATTAACTAATGTGTGATATTGTATGTATTGCAATAAAAAGTACAAATAAGCTCACCCAACCCCTACCTTATTTGGAATGAGACCTGAGAAGAAGGTAAAACCTCTAGGGTCACAGTTTACTTCTTAGGCATGATAGAAAACATTGAATGCAAATATCGATGGTAATCGTCCCACCCAAATGATAAACCCAGAAGGAGAATCCCTCTGCTTTGATTAGGAATCAGGAATAAGCACAGAGCAAGGAAACAGGTGGGTGGAGGGAAAATGCCACCTTGCAGAGAGCAGAGAGGTGAAAATACATCACTATTTTAGAACTTAGTAAAACTAAATGATTATCATTACCTGATGTTTGCTAAAATTATGTGTTGAGTCATGACAAGGAAAACATTCAAGGTTGTTAAACATTCCTAGCCGTTACAATACAGTGATGGACTTAACACTTCAGACTTCTGGAACAGGTGCATTTCTATTTTTTATGCTGCCTGGTAAGTTCACTGATGTTAATCTTATGTTTTATTTACATTTCACAAAAATTCTCTGGAGCTCACATCACATGTTTACAGTTAATAAAAAGTGCTCTTTACCTAAACCGAATGTCATATTGCAGTGGTTTCTGATATTTTAACTCCAATTCGACTCTGTAGCATTCATGATGATAATAAAGCACAAGAAAGTACTGCCTTTGTGGTCAGGACCACACAAGGATTCCAGAAGAATGTTTGGTGTAAAAGTGTTTTTTTTTAAACTTATCTATCTTCTGTTTTCATCAGTGATAATATAAATTTTTGCATAAGTATATACTGGAATTTTCCTTCAAGGTACTATGCAGTGACAGTGAATAAACAAGCAGTGAACAAATATTAACAGAAAAACATGGTAAATGCCTAAAAATAGCTTACATGATGTCTTTTTTGCCTAATATGGAGCAGTATAAACATTTAATTATGTGACTGTCCTAGTAAACCCATCACTTAAATTATAATACATAGAATTATGATTACAATGTTATAATCAAGAAAAATGTTATATTTGGTGCATTTCAAACCATTAAATAGAAGATACTTACTCATTTTTTCACTTGTCAATCATTAATTGAAGGACAGATGAGTTGAAAATACACAAAACATGAAGAAGACAGTCTTACTGGACATACTAATATAATGGACTATAGCTAAATTTGAACAAGCATTAATTATGATCACCTGTGTTTAAACACCTTATATGTTGCCTTATAGAATTATCAGAATACTATAAAGTAGATGGTATTGCTGGCCCAGCTTTGTAGCTAAGAAAGTTGAAGTACATAGAAGTTAAATAGCTTACCTGAGATCACACAGGTAGGGGTAATGGGAAGAGAAGCCAAAATATCTGTCTCTGGGATTTATTCTCTGTGATCACATCCTGGTACCTCTGTGACAAAGACCTAAATCATGCTGCTGTTTCTTAATAAATTGAACTTAAAAATACAAATGGCCAAATATCTTTGTGCACCTGCTTCTCATTTGTTGCTAGAGAGTTTCTTTTGGGAATCTAATTTAACATGTGTCATTTCTTGTGCAATGTGTTGGTGACATGGGCTGTGCACAGCTAGATGAAGGCTCCTGGCAGGACAAGGCTGTGAGGATTCTCTGGGACTGACACATAATTACAGAGACGTAAGTCACAAGCTGCTCTCTAGTGTATCCAGAGGTTTCCAGATATACTGATAATCAGCTTACCAGCTGGGCCTGTTTTTTCACATATACATTTTTAATAGGTAAAATTATATTTTTCCTAATGCGCCTGTCATCTGTGTGGTTAGAAAAAAAGTGCTCAATGGAGCATCTGTGGCAGTTTGATGGCTTAAATGTTAACCATCTACGAATAATTGTGTCCAGTATCACTTTACCAGTTTTAAAATATTTTTTGTGGAGGAATCAAGGACTAGATATAAGATCAACATTTATTTTCAGATTTTTTTCACCCTACATTGAGAGAAAGATGGAGAGAAAAGGAAGAGGGAATGGTGGGGAGAAATGAAGGAGTGCTTTTCACAAATTGATCATCAAGTCTCCAACACAGCAAAGGGAGACTGAGCCCCATTTCTGACCTGTCCAGCAAGTGTCTGATGTGCTTTGCAACTCTGTCAGATATCGTCTCTTACATATCTTCCACCCAAGCACAAGTGATGAGGACTGGCTCATATTTATTTCCTCTATGATATTCCTACAGTTCTTTAGTCTGTTAAGTGATCCTATCAGGCCATGAAGTTCTTGGAGTCAGTAGTGGTCACTTGTTTATCTTTACCTCCTTCCATATATCTGAAGACGCTGAGCAAGTTATGCCAACTCAGAAAAAAAAATCATTAATTAAATAAAAGGTAGGAATCATGTCATAGAACCCAATCTTAGCAAATGTCTCCAAACATTTCCTGAACATGCTCTTTAAATTTACGTGTGATATTTTGCAGTCTTCTGAGAGCGTAAATAGCAATAATGAAAGAAAACCAACAAAAAGAGTTAACATTCGCTGATCATAATTTTTCATATATTTAGCAAAGTGTTTTTCTTTTTTCTTTATTAAATGGTAATACCATATGTTTGAAGTACATGAAGTTTACATTCACCTTGGGATCAGATACACATATGTAATAGTTGCTTTCTTGTTTAATTTCCCCGCTCTTTCCACTCACCTCCATCTCTCTTTTTATAAATCCTCTCCCCATGTTCATTCTTGTTGATTTTGTTAATATTAGCTCATGTCCACGATATAATCTTTCCATTCACTGGGATTATGTCATTCCTGTAGATGGCATATCTTAATTCTACTTTCTTCCCCTCCCCCACCCTTGTCTTCTGTCTCCCACGCCACTGCCACTTCCTATTTGCAATAAATCTACCTCTTTGTTTCCTTCTGTTCATCCTTTACTGTGGGATTTGTAATTTGCCTTATTCAAGTGAGATACTATACAGTATTTAAGCCTGTGTGCCTGATTTATTTCACTCAAAATTATATTTGATAGGTGTACCTATGTTCCTACAAATGTTTCAAATTTTTTCTTTTTATAGCTGAAAAGTATTCCATTATATATCAATTCAGTAGCCTATGTACCCATTTAAAAAATAAATAAGTAAAGAGTGTTGCAATGACTATGTTTATTCCACCAACAAGTTCTTATGGTAAGAGCTTTTCTTGTTTATACTTGTTGACTGAAAAAAAAAGAGACGAAGAAGTTTAAAGACTTCTTAGATTTTTAATTAATAAGCTTAGATGTGATGCAAAGTAGTCATTCTAAAGTCCATGCTTTTAACATTAAATATCTTCCTACTGAAAA
Source organism: Dolichotis patagonum (assembly GCA_004027295.1). Classification (NCBI taxonomy): domain Eukaryota; kingdom Metazoa; phylum Chordata; class Mammalia; order Rodentia; family Caviidae; genus Dolichotis; species Dolichotis patagonum. The sequence goes on from PVJX010000806.1 coordinate 129,707, forward strand.
AGGCAACATTTTTGATACCTAAATCCAACAGAGTAGTTGACATGCAGCCGTGGTCAGGCTCATAAATAAGAACGTAAAACATAAAGAAGCTGTGGGACAAGACATGAGGCCCCAAATCCCCAGAAACTAGACCTGCTACTTTACAGAAGAGTCTTTCAGCATTTCTCTTTTTCACTGACTGCAGGGCGCCTGTGTGCCAAAGCTTTTACTAGCCAAGGACATAAAGCTAAACCAGACATGAGACAAGACCTATAGGGTCTCAGACTTCGGCAAATCTATCCTACAGAGTTGCATCATAAAACATACTAAGCACGGGCTGTGTATGACTGCTTAATGTGAATTTTAATTATAATTGAGGGTAAACATTCAGCCCCTCTTTTATGCTACATTTCAAATGCTTATTTGACAGCCAGTGGGTACTATACTGATATAGAATATCTTCTTTTTTATTATTGTTATTATTATTATTATTATTACTAATATTGTGTTTGGGTACCACTTAAATATACATAAAAGCCACACTCATAAGAAATTTGTACCTGTACATAATATTCTAGATTCCTCTTTTTTTCCCCATTTCCTCTCCCCTCCTTTCAGTCCCTCTTCCCCTCCTCATTTACAAAGCTTTGTTTTCTTTTTAAATTTTTCTTTTTTATTCCTTTTCCCTTTCTTCCCTATCCCCATTGCCTTTTCTTTTTAAATATTTTTTTCCTATTTTGCAATTTCTGTTATACATTTTTTATCTTATTTACACTTTAGGTTTCTCACAGCAAACAGTCAATGTGATATTTATACATATCTAATTTATTTCCCTTGACTATGGTCCCAAAGTTCATCCATTTAGCTATAAACATCTCCAGTTTATACTTCTTTATGACTGAATAGCACTGTATTGTGTATTATAAAATATCACACTTTTTTATACATTCATTCATTAATGAATATTTGGATCTTTTCCAAGGTTTAGCTATCACAAACTACTATGCTATAGAAAACATAGGTGAGCATATATCACTGTGGTATGATGCTTTTAATTCTTTTGGGAATATAAGAAGGGGCATAGCTGTTTCAAATGGGACCCCTAATCCTAGGTTTTTGAGGAGTCTCCACACAGATTTCCACAGTGGTTCACCAGGCTACCCTCCTATCATCAGTGGAAAAGAGTTCATTTTCCCTGCATCCTTGTCATCACTTATTATTATTGATTTTTTGATAATAGCAAGTATTTTCAGACTGAAATTGAATCTCAGTATTGTTTTAATTTACATCTGTTGAATAGCCAATGATGTTGAACATTTTTTTGTGTATTTATTAGTCATTATTCTTCATCTGAGAAGTGTGCCCATTTCATCTCATATGCCCATTTTTTGATTTATTCTTTAAATTTGGGGGTCTGATTTTTAAAAAATGTTTATATGTTCTAGATATTGGTCCTTTGTCTGAAATTCAACTGGAAAAATATTTTCCCACTCTGTTGATTGTCTTCACTTTTGGTGATTTCTTTTGTTGAACAAAAGCTTTTTAATAAGATGAGATCCCAGTTGTTGATTCTTTGTAGCATTGCCCATGCAGTTGGGGTTTTAAGCACCAAAGTTTTTGCCTACACCTTTGTCTTCAAAACTTCTACCTAGAAAAATCATCTTTATTGCAGAAAGTTCTATTGGACTGAGCCACTCTAAGGTGCATACAAAGCTGGCAAGAGTTCACATCTCCTTATACTTATTTGACTAGGCACTGAAACTCTTTACACCTGCTTTTAGTTTCTGTACTTGTAAAATTAATCTCATCAGAGTATTTATCTTAGACAATGATTATATAAATTTTATGTAGTTTATTTAAATATTTTGAGCACCTATATAGGACATATGTATTCGATATTTGTTGAGTTTTAAAGTATCACGGATATTATCAATTTACTTGCACCATGGAAAATATATAAGTTCATTATACTATATAGCCTTAAAGACCAAGAATCCCCTGCTCAATTTCCAGAAGAGAACACCGGATTTTCTTTGAAAACACTTGCATAGATGAGATTTGTAGGTGTGGGCTTGTATAAGCACTAAGACATGCCGAGCAATTGTGCTCCTGCCACATGTATGGTGACTGTGGATACCAATCTTCCACCAAAATGTTTATTTTATTAAACAAGTATAAAATATGTGATAAGAGGCTTTACTGTTCAGACCTTTTCAACTCTATTTTCCATTTCATGGGCTGGTTTTATACAGCCTATGAACTTGATGCCCAAATAATCCTCTTTATTGGCAGGCATTGGATGAGGGAACAAAGTGTCAGAGGATTTTTCATCAAACATTGATGAATAGGATTCCTTGGGTGATTGACAGAGGCTCCATAGGCCACTTTTCATATCTCTTACACAATTTGCAGAATAACGTGTTGGTTCTCTTGTACCAGACTATTTACTTAGGGATATTTACTTATAAGTGTTGCTTCAATTCATTAAAATATTACAACTAAAACTTCCAGAAATGCAATATGTATTATACAAATAATAATTTTGTTTCACCCTCATACAATGTCATGTAGATATTACTTAATGCTAGTATTAAGACTTTTCACATATGTAATAGTGCAAATATTACCAATCACTGTGTTCTGGCACTTTAGACTCATACTTACATGAAAACACATAGAAAGGGTAAGAAAGCAAACTGAAAGAAAACTAAGCTTATCAGTATGCTTGATTCTACTACTTGCTATGTTCACGTGACATAGTTATTCAACATTTTTCCATGTTTTTATGAGGATGGTTTTACCTTTTTCTAGTTTTCTTCAATGAAAATTAAACTACATTGTGGATATGCCATCTAGTTCATTCTTTACTGAAAAATATGCAAAACACCACACATCTTCTGCCACTTAACAATTATAATCTACAGTTATAATATATAATGGTCACAAAAATAATTTAATGTAAGCACTATTATGTTTTATTGCAGATGAAAAACTCGAAACTCATAATGTTAAGTAGAATGTTCAACCTCAATGCTCTCAATTTTTCGCTACCAAAATGACCTCTTATATTGTGTGTTAGTCTGCATCATATCAAGAAGCTCAAATAACTGAAAATAAGTTAAAGCAGAAAAGGTTAAGTTTGGATCACAAGATGTCTAAGACATGTCAGTTCATGGTTGGTTGCCTCCAAGGCAGAACCATCATAGCAGAAGGATATGAAGAATGAAAATTTCTTACCTCTATGTTTCAACTCTAGTTCGGGCACATTGCTATCTCAAGATGTATGTGCTGATTGTATTTCTGTTTTGAGTTTTCTCTCTTCAATTTTCCCCAAGGTCAAAATCCCACCTTCAGCAAGTCTTTGTTCATTCTTTTTCACTGAGTCTTTCCCTATGGCATCTTTCAAAATTGCAATCCATTATAACCATGGATGATATTCTTCTTCTTCTTCTCCATCTTGTTTTTCTTCATAGTATATATAACCCTGTGGGTATAGGTTAGGGCACAGCATGATATATTTCTTCTCTATTTACTTTTCCAGAATCCAGTCTCCAAAAGGACTGAAATTTATTTTTTCACTGTCTTTATTCACAGAACCTAGAGTAATGACTGGAATATTACATGTGTTTAACAGATATTCAGTGAATGAATGCATGAAGGAGTAGGTGTTATAACTATAGGATTCTATTTTAGCTTCTCTACTTTTCTATTTCTTTGAGCAACAGTTGTTCATGTTTTAAATGCTATGTTTTCATTTTGGTCATTTTTCATTTTGAATTTCCATCACCATGCCTAGAATATTCCATTTTTATGTTGTTGTTTTAATTTAAGAAGTTCTGAGTTTGACAAGCATTGGAAAAACCTGAAAATTTCCATAGTTTGAAAACAGTCATTTAATGACAAATGTAATAATATCATTTTCTTGCAGTAGTAGAGGCAAAAGCAGAGCATTCATTCACCGAGGGCCTCTTTATGAGTTATAGACCACGCTGATCCTTTAGTTGATGCTCAGAAACACTATTAAAATATCTTTAATTAGCAGGGATGGAACCTGACATTCAGATGCTAGGCAATTTTCTCAAGGCCACATAATTAGTAAAAAATTGAAAAATTAGGTTGTTAATATTAATACTTAGACAGCTTACAGAGTATCAAAATAAAAGAGAGCAATCTTCCTTCTCTCTATATACTGACACACACTCTCACACACAAATTCACACATTTATTTGCTCATTGCACTCTGGATAACAGAAGACTATTTTATAGATTGAATATAAGAAAGATATAATTTTCTCTATATTTTGTTATAGTAAAGTTTAAAAATAAAGCTCTCAAGTAAACTCCTGATTTGAGCTAATGATATCTTAGTCTTTGTGTTCATGTATCTTTATTTTTTTCTGCTTTTAAGGGTCTTGTAAGATAAGCAAGTGACTCTTTACACAGCCTGAATTTCTTTTGGAAGAATGGTATTGCTGCCTTGAAAAGAACTTATAATCACTCCGTTACCTTTCTTTAGATATGTTTGTCGGACTCCTTAGGGAGGCTTTGAAATCCTGACACTTCGTATAAGCACAATGTGTTTGCCAAAATCTATTCTTTGCTGGGAAAGCTGACTTTTTTTTTAAAATTTACTTATGGACACAGCATGGTTTATAGCTTCCCAGAGTGAGGAAATGGAAAAGAAAAATGGCAAAAATAAAATAGAAACCAGCCAGTTGGTAAAATAACTTTAGTTTTTATAAAAGGAGATGGAAGAACTTTAAGAAAGAAAGCATTTAAGAATTAGTCAGAGTTGCTGAAAGGATATTTATTAAGCACCAATTGTGTAAGAAGCCTTATGTATAGTGTCTAGGTAAGCTTCATATTATGTGATTTTGTAATGGGCCATCCACTTTTTTTATAAAGATAGTGATAGTCAAAGAGATTAAGGAGATTATTTACAAATCATCTGCCTAAAAGATATTTACAAATTGTGAGAATTGTGAACCTCCAGAGTCAAGCACATGAAGAAAATGAGAATCCTGCAAGTAAAGACATTATTTACTAAATGTGATTTATTTTCCCCCTTTTCTCACTCTTTTTTCTCACATGTTATTACATTTTGTGCAACCCTTTCATATCATACTATTTTCGGATCCTGTGGGAATAGGAAGTATTTAAAAATAATCGTTGTGAAAGTTTCTTCTTGCTGGTTATATGTTCGTTAAACCTTCCAGTTTCATGATTATATTGCCACAGTTTCATAAAATACAAGTTAATGCTAAAATGGAGTAACCAGTGCCATGATCATCATTTCAGTAGAAACAATAAAGAGACCAAATACATTAAATTTTTTCTAACTTTCTTACTTGGTAGTGTAGACACGGATACCTGAGAAGATGAGCCCTGTGATTGGCTGGTATCACCACACGGTTATAGTTTCCAGACTATAGCACTACAAGTGACTCAAGAATCCATTCGTCTTCCTGGAGTTGAAAAGATGCAGTTTGGAGTTTTGGAATTTTGATACCAGGTCTAATATTTAGATCCGATACTGGCTGACTTACAGACAGGGAATTTAGAATGACCTTGCATGGCCTAACCTCAAGTTCCCCTCTGCAATGTGCTGGGTTCTCAGTCAAACGCCACTCCTTATCAATGGTGCCACGTATTTGCTTAGCTCTGAAAAGCAGGTTTCCATCCCTTGAAAACCCATGGGGTTATGGAGACAAGCCAATCACATACTTTCATAGCATCTAGTGGCTACCATCCTTACAACAAAGATTCTGGCCACAGCTGGAACATGTGCATCTGCCCCAGTACATCTCCCGTGACCCCAGGTATTTGTGACTAATAAGCTGCTATCATTCTCATCCGTACAGTATTAGGGGATGTGTTTCTCCAGCACACTGACTCTGGTGAGGGGATGCTTTTCTTACCAGTGAGGTAAATAGGTGCCATTTAAAAGAAAGAGGGTCACATGGGAAGAGATTTAAGTCAATGAGCTAGAGAGAAGTGATCTGCAGAAAAAAAGCTCCTGTGACCAGCGGACTCACTTCCTAGCTCTTTATTTCTTTCTTATTAGTGACGACCATGTACATGAGAACACCAAAATGTTAAATTTCAGTGCATAACTTCCCATCAAAAGGTGCAAGGAAGAGAGAATCAGGGAAAGAAAATGACAACGTGATCCATAAGAAAGATCAAACCGTAGAAACAGAAATGATATCAGATGAAAATGTACACCGACACAAAATAATGAAGGGTATCAATAATTGTAAGCATGTGGGAAGTTAAAGTGTCTCTCTTAATTTTAATGGCTTTAAAATTAATTGATTATGTAAAGTAAAAGATAATAGCAATGTCTTATATTTTATGATATTTGGAAGGTAACACGTAGTAACAATATTATAAAGGGCAGTAGGGGACAATGGAGGTATATACCATAGGCGGAGATTCTGCTATACATAAAGTCATACAACGTCACTGTGACAGGTAATGCTAACATGCTAACTTCATTGGATTAAGAAGCAACAGGCGGATTAGCAAAGCGTGCATGTGGGTGCGTTTGCTGGAGCATGGAGACGTGGTGTTGAGTAGTATACACCATGTATGCTCATTAAATGTTTGCTCTCTTCACTGGTACGGTGCTGTAGTTCTTCTTTGCCACCAACTGAGCATCTTTGTCTCATCCTAGACTTCTCCACCATATTTCTGCCTGGGAGTCAGCCAAGTGTAGACTAAATCCCCTAAATTGTGTGCCAAATTAAAACTTTCTGCCTTTAAACTTTAGATGTCAAGTACCCTGTGCCATTGACAAGAAAATTGAAAAATTCAATTATTGGGCCAGGGATTTAGCTCAGTGGCTTAAGCGCCTGCCTGGTAAGCGTGAGGTCGTGAGTTCGATCCCCGGTGCCAAACAAAAAAAAAAGAAAAGAAAAATTCAATTACTAAAGTTGTAAATTAAAGAAATATAATAAAAATGATTGGGCCTTTTAAAGAACCAGGACTCAACTGGAAAGGCTCACATTCTGGGACACTTTGAGCATCAAAATAATGATTATATTAGATTGCAATCCATTGACTACGTTAGGAATTCATGAATTTATATTAATATAATAGGTGATTAAAAATAACTGGGACAAATCTTCTCTTTTATTGTAATCCTGATTTTAAATTTTCCTAATGCACCAGTTAGCCTTTTTTCTCAACCATAAACATGGACAGAATTTTATAGACCTGGGCTAAATTTTGATTTCAGTTATATTTTCTGACTTCCAAAAACTCATTAATATTTACAGATAGAGTAATTTAAAGACAAGAAATAAATATTCATTAGCTACATTTGAAAATTTTCTTCCTATGTTTGTATATTTAGAAAAATAATGTAGTATTTTTTTAAATTTTCCCTTATATCGCACCCTGAGTCTTACGAAAACTGTTTTAATTATATTGATAGACTACTTTGAAGTTCAAAGAAATAAGTTTCTGAATTTAATAGACAACTCAATTGACACTTGGAGCTATTAAAATATAACTATATGTTCTATTTTAGTACTGAAGCTGATTTATTTTAACTTTTTTGAATCCAGAAATTATTGCTGTTTGAAATTACCTCATGTACTTTGTTTCTTCCTTATAATTGGTAGAAATTATTTTTGTTGTTTCCTATAAAATAAAATTAAGTACTTTTTATGACAGAAATCAGACAGGAAATATCATCTAAATAAGATAGTATTATAAAAATGACTATTCCAGTAAAATGTGGCAAAAATACAGAACAATAGAACTTCATTGTATAGGGACATATAATAAGCTTTATGATTGCATGTCTTGGAAAAAAGAAAAAAACTAAATCAAATAGAAAATACAAGTAGAATTTTACTTCCTTCCTTCTCTACCAAATATACTCTATTGTCTAGTCTAGGTCCTAAATACAAAGTACTTACTGTAATGCATCTCATTTGATCATCATTAAATCAATCTTAAAAAATTAGTGATAGTTTATCCTTTGAACTAAAATGTGAATTCTCTTTTAAATAAAAATGAGTACTAAAATATATAATTTCAGTTTAAAGAATAAACTTTATAAATAATATTCTAGAAAAAGTTTAGAATGACTTTCAGTAGCAGTTTTAATAAATGCGTATCATGGGTTTTATTTACAGATAACTGTAAGACATACCTTTGAAAATTATCTCCAAGTAATAAGAAAAATCAATGAGATCTTTAGAAAGGATTTGAAATAATCTTCATTCCCTTAGGAAAATAAATTAAGTGGTTTTTCCATCTAGATGCATTTTACAGTGAAACATTAGGGGATAAAGACATATTATTGTCAAATCCAAGAGACTGGTCATTTTAAAGAGCTTAAAATTTATTAAGACAGCTACACACACACACACACACACACACACACACAAATTGTGTGTGTGATAGGTAAACAGAATAAAAGTATTTGCTTTTCCTTTATTTTTTCTACTATAAATTGTTTGCCCCTCATCCCTTATTTACATTATTCATTTTTTAAAGAAAATATGCACAATGAACAAGGCAGTTAAATTAGTTACAACAGTTAATAAAATCTTATTAAATAAGTGTTGAACTATCTTGTTCCTAAAAATATGATTTTATTTATAAGCCAAAAGGTGATTTTGTTCATTTGGCTATTATCTAGTAAATATGTCATCAAAATATTAATAATACAGTAAGAAAAATACAGCAAAAAATTCAACTAATTAAAAAAAACCTCATGTTGCTGTTTAGAATGATTTCAAAACACTGATTAAAGTTAAAACAAATAAGAAAACAAAAGGAAAGCTATTTAAATACCGAATGCCTGAAGAAGAACTGATGATACATGCAGAGAAATAAGTCAAAATCAGAAAGTTTTTTCTCGTTATTTAATAATAGAAAAATGTAATATATATATATATATATATATATATATATATATATATACATACATACATACCTAGGACTTAACTATGTGTGGATATATTTATATACATGTATTTATATTCAATCTGGAACAAGAAGTTAGACAGGATGACTAAATGTGAATGAAGAAAATAACTTTCTGTAGAACAGTACTAGAATTGTTTAGTATTTCAAAATATACCAAGATGACAAGGACTTATTTGGTCATTGAACTATTTTTAGGTGAATAATTTTGACTTCATGGGTATTAATAACTCTATTTGTGCTCCAAATTTTTATATTTACGGAGTCTCTAAGTCATCTTTTGTGACATTTTCATTAGAGTCACTCAGATTTCATTTCATACATTATTCTTTACCAGTCTATCTGTAGATCTGAACATTATGTCTATTTGAAGCACCTTTTTCTCTTGTTTTGCTCATTTTTGCAGTGCTGAGAAATGAACTTGAGATTTATGTATTTACCATGCAAGTGTTCTATCACTGAGATAGCTACATCCTTAGCTTTTTTTATAGTTTAAATTGGACTTCTAAATAATGGAGGCTGGACTTGAAATTGGGATTCTCCTGCCTCAGCCTCCCAGTAGCTGCAATATTAGGCCTGAACCATCAAACTCAACTTCACTTTAAACAAACTGTTGCATGACTCACAAATAATTCATCCCATTTATGATTTTGTAAAATTAGTTCAACAAAATTCCTCTATTGTTTACCTGATCTGTCCTCACTTATAATGTAACATCCTCAAGAACAAATATATATTTTATTGAATATCATCGGTATTCAACTCATAATAAATGACTGATAACAATTCAATATTATTGCACATTTAAAACAAGTTTTATGCGAATCTGGGCTTTCCTGATAAAAACCTATAATGCCCTTTTGAGACCATTGTGCCTAAATGTGTGATAAGAACCATGTACTCCATATCAACTGTGAATATAAGTCATAAACTCACAATAGTTTCTATAGCATTCATCCAATTTCTATTCGAAAAAAATAATTAGCCTGAAAACATGAGAAACTCCTGTCTCTTTTGAGTAAGTAATCCCTATCCCTAGTGATCGAACCCAGGGCTTCTACAACCCTGAGCTGTAATCCCAATCCTTTTTAAAATTTATTTATTTTTATATTTGTGACAGTGCCTTGCTGGGTCATTAAATTTCCCAGACTGGCTTTAAATTTACAATCCTCCTGCCTCAGCCCTCCAGGGTCCAGGGATTATAGGTATGGACCACCAAGCCCGGGTAATAGTTTCTCATTTGATCTGGTCTTTCTCCTTTTTTTTCTTTTTTAAGTTTCCCTAAGAATTGTGCTTTCCTTTGTGTGTACAACTGGTTTCTTTCACACATCAGAACCTTTTTAGCATGTCTCATCCTGATCTTTGAATTATATTAGGATCTAATATAATTTGCCCAGCATCACAGGGGGACTCTTCCTTTCTAATCTAGTAATTTTTCATTCCTGTTTGCACATTAAAATCAACTGGGGAGCTTTTAAGACTAAAGTTGTTTGAGCCCCACCTCAGATATGTAAATCCAGAGGTGTGAGGGGGAGGGTTTCACTGTGTATTGTTAACAGTTCCTAAGGCAACTCTAATGTGCAGCCTAGGCTGACATCTACTGCATTAACCTGAGTGCTGTGCTTACGATCTCCTTTCTGTGTCTTGCAACACTGCCCATGACGTTTGTATTCTATTCCTTTGGTACCAGTTGCCATGTACTAGGTAAATCCCCAGCCAATAAAGAGCATTCTACTGTGATGCAGTATAAAAGCCATCATATATCCATGTCTGCATGTGTGTATGTGTGCATGTGTTCATGCTTATTTCTGTCAAAGCTATTTACTTTTTACAACAGTCTAATATAAACACAAACCTATTCATACATTACTATGCAGCATTGCACTATACAGAGGAGTTAGCTAATCTTTCTATGGAAAATATGATGAAAAATAAAGAGAAAGAGAAAGGAAAAAAGAAGGAAAGTGAAAGAAGGAAGGGAGAAAAAACTCCTCCAGAAATGCTTCTTCCAAGAATATTTTTGGAGATAAATTCTTGAAAGCCACTTGGGTGAAAATGCTTCATCTCAAGTGTGAGTGCTACAAAACATACACCTGGATGGATGGAGCAGTGTTCAATGCGATCTGAAGCTTATCTGTACCCTGTATCTTTTTTCTCTTACAAAGAAGTTTTCTGATAGAAAAAAAAGCATATTGATAATTTCTTTGAATACTAGGAAATAGATGAAGTATTTGAAAACATTAGTATTGTACTATTGCCAAATTCAAGAATTCTTTGCTTAAGATATACTTGAAAATGTTCTAATAGTAAAACAAGCAGGAACAATGGAAATTTTTAGGAAAAGAACACCAACTAAAAGCTATTGAAATAATAAAGAATGCTTAAATACTCTCTATCCTAATTCTTTTTTTTTTAACCTGGGGATAGATTAGTATAGTTCTGTGTTTTTTTTAATCCTTATACTTTTACAAATATATAGTTGTTGAATGCTAAACATACTCATAATTATTTTTTCTTTAACTTTTCATTTGCTGTGTATATTTTTTACTGCTCAAATGCCAAGAGTTGAGATATGCTTTGCTTCTGTCACTCTACAAAGCTAATTTTGAGGTGTATGTTGAAACGTACCAAAAGCCTATGTTTGAGCATAATTTGAAAGAAGATACAAAAGAAAAACAGCAAAATTTGTTACCAACTTCCTTGTCTAGGTAATGTCTGAATGTTTACGATGCAGCACAGATTGTTAGGATGATAGGAAAAAGTGGTAAATTAGGAGAATAGAAAACAATTTAGACAAAAGTACACTGGACCTTGATTACAGCAACACTTTGACAGCCCATTTTTTGGTTTTACCAAAGTCTCCTGAGCAATATTATACAAGGCCTCCACTCTGCTTCTCCAGAGGAAAAGAATAAAGACCAAGCTATTAGTGTAGGCAGGCCAAGAAGAAAGAGTCGTATTCCTCCTGTCGAGAACACAAATAAGTGGCATTTTCTCAGTGTGTGGTTCATGAAATACCTATATAGAAATGACAGTTGATGCTTGTTTAAAATGAGCATTTCTGGGCACTGTTCCAGGAGCAATGAATCAGAGTATCTGGAGTGAGTTGAAAAATCTTCATTTATGCAGTGCCTAAGATGATTTTAAAGTAAAGGAAAGTTAAGAACAGTGAAGGTGTGATTTAGAAATCTGTGATTGCGTCCATTGCTCTATGACTCTGTGTTCCTCCATAATGTAACCATCCCCCAGAAGAGACCTTAGTAAACTGAGATGGGGAGGAACCTGAAAAAAAAAAGAAGCAAAACCAATGTGATCCTTGTAGTTTCTACCTTCTGTAAGAGCCACCTGAAAACTTTCAACCAAAGACGAATCTCTAAAGAACATAATCCAGAGCAGGTAATTTTGGAAATGCAAAGAATTAGAGAATAATTAGCCTTAAAGGGCCTACAATCTAATAGGAAATAAAAGTACATACAAAGTAATATGAGAAAAAGTCTAACCATGCTAATTACTTGTGCAATTTTATAGAGTATTATTTCTACTGTACTTTGCTCATAAAGAAAGGGATTCTGAATTCAGTCTTCTAACTTAGGGATTTTCATTAAATAGCTCTAATTCATTATCATAATACAGTCCAGATTTTCTAATCTGGAGTCTAAAATTCCTATTGATCTAATCACTATTATACACATGTTCTATAGTCTTGATTTTAAAAGCATATCCATATCAACATGTTCGTATTTTTCTCACACTATTGATAGAAATCCCATCACTTTCAAACCTTCTAGTACTTTTGCATTCAAAGTAACGCAAAATGTGTGATGCTTTAATTTTTTTGTCATAAATTAGTAGTAATCTATGCATTCGGCAATAAGATCATTAATACTTGGTTCTTCTTTTTAGGACCACAGCCTGAGAGAGAAGGCAAATATAAAGATGCTACATAAATGAATCATATGCCCCAATTTTGAGTCTGAGAGTGAATATATATATATATATATATATATATATATATATATATATATATCTGCAAATGGAATATATATTCCATTTGCAGATAATGATGGTTTTAGAATCCGTGAAACTGATGAAATGACTACAGAGAAAGTAGTTCTGTATGAGGCGGATGGAGAGGGAGTACATATTTAAAACCAGTCCAAATGTGGGTGGGTGACAGATAAGGCAAGGAACCTTATTTTAGCAATGAAGAGGTAATGATCTGCGCAGCGAAAAGAATGTGCTCCCTAAATAGTCCCTATCTGACATGCTTTTCCCATTTGATAACCAGATTAACTGTGACACAATAAGATTCAGGGCATGAGTGCGGGAGGAAGGTACAGCTCGCCACGGGAACGGAATTAGGGCTAGAGTACAGAGTTGCCTGCCCCACAAACTAGAGATTCGTCGTTTGTGAACGAAAGTACCCATCAAAGCGTTTTCAGTGTAGAATCCCAGGATGCCTTCGTCTGTCACCTGGCGCGTTCTTCCAGCCGTGGCAGGAGTCTTAGATGCTAATTGCCACCACAGGTCCCCAGATTTACACACTGTGCGCTATGACACAATCCTGGGGGAGAGCAGTGAGATTGGGGAAGACAGATCTCCTCAGCCCCGCCGTGAGGGGACAGATAAGGAAACCCAAAACGAACCTGACAACTTTCCCTTTAATTGATTTAAATTAGGAATTCCTCCAACTTCCAAACTGTTTTCTAATTAAGTTCGATATGAATGATGGCCTATATTGTAGATGGTTGAAAAGTGAGTTTTCTAAAATAATAATGAGGCAAGAATGAGATGTCGTTTAGTGGAGGAGTCATCCATGCTATTTAGATGACATCTTTCAAATTTGGAGGTGGTGGTGATGAGTAGCTTATTTTGGATTTTAGCATGAATATAATCCTTCTGAGAAAGCCTTCCAAACACTAAGGTGCATCTTGAAATTAATTTTAATAAGATGTATTTTTATCCATCTTAATCTTTAATATGTGCTCATGAGAAAACATTTAGAATACAGAAAATAGAAAATATATCCATAATATCACTTATGGTCAGTGATAAAAATAAATGTGTGTTGTACTTCTTTCATGCTTTATGGTTTAGTCGTAGATACTTTTGATATACTAAATGTGAAAGTATACATCTTTTGGTGAGTATAAAACAAGCCTTTCTTCATTACATTATGATATTGCACAAAGAATAGATTACTACTTGCATAATAATTCTTTGCATGAAATATGCTATAATTTATTTATCAGTCTTCTCCTTTCAGTCAGAAAGGTCATGTGCAAGTTTTCAGTATTTTGGACAAAGTTATATGATATGTATGTTCATGTGTACATTTTAAATTTTTATTGTTTCGGATTTTTTCATTGTCTATCTCTTGATGTAATACTGGAAGTAAAATTAAGAGTTAAGCATTAAGGAACTATTTAAGAATGTGATATAATTTGACATATTTAGTGGCATTATTTTCTGAAAAAGAATCAATTATTCATCATCAAAGTAAGACTTTCTGTTTGTTTTACTGTAAACAGTTTACACTATTGTTCTGATTTTTACATTTGCCTACTTTAGAGATGACTATGTTGTTTGTGACACTGAAGCTGCATCTGATATTGGTTTGATTACTGAGAAAGCATACATTTTCGTATGTACTTCTTAATCAAAATTTCTTCTGCTACAAATTGTTCAGTTCTTTTGTTTTGAATACATAAAAATGATATTGTGCATTACTTATTTTAAAGGATATCATTGTTCTGTTGAAATGCTTTCAAGGAAAATGGACTCTTCTAGAATTACAACACTCAAAACCCTCAGCAAAATCATCTAAATTTAAGCATATTGGACAGTGTTTACTACTCCCACCCCTTGTATAGACTTACTCTTGCCCCTCCCTGACAGGTATGTTTCATAAACATTCAGGAAGAGCATACCTGCACCCCTTGCTAGTGGGCTTGCATGTAGATTCCGAGGCTTTGAAGAAGGAGAACGACGTTTCTGTGGACTCTCCAGCCTCACCCCTTCCCCTGCATTACTAAATATCAGTGGCAGAGGAACAAGGTAAAAGGCTCCCTTTTCAAACCAATTTCCTGCTAAGCTGCATGGAAGTCAAAGAAATTGGTCTGCTAACTTTGAAAGGAGAAAAATCAAATTAGAAGGTGATAAAAAGAACTCACCTAGGAAAGCTCCAATTAGGGAAATATTGTGCTTTACAGCCACCTAAGTGCAGAGATAAGTAAACATATAAACAAAATATATTTATTTTCTTCATAAGGTAAAATACTGAAAATTCACCAAAATCAGTTATGTATCCTTCTTTCCACTGGTTCTTTACTATGGTAATTTTTTGCAGAGGTATTAAAATGTGAACTTTATTATTTATGCTGCAAAGATGAGTGCTACATCAGTAAGAGCGTCTAAAACACCAGGTGTCCCTCTATGGTCAAAACACACAAAATACCTAGACAATGAAAAGGAGGTTGGCTCTTGTAGAGTTCTACGTAAAATGCATTTCTCTATTTCAGAAATAAAGGTAATTTTCTTAACCAACTGTTTTGTAAAATTTAAAATATGATTCTCCTGGGAAATTAAAATAACTCAATATGAAAATTATAACTAAAACTTCTGTATTATCAGTTCTTATTAAGACAAAATAAAATAAAGTGTGACTCAAAATAAATTTGAATTTTGAATATAGTATAAACTATTATCAGTAATAATATTTTTCACAGCTAAAAAGTAAAGAAATGGAAAGCAATTTTTTCCTTTGAGCTCCTCTCCTACATTTATTGTTTCCTAAAGGGGTTTGTGTTTTCATATTTTAAGTTCTGTGGCTTTAATTCTCTCATATATAAGTGTGTATGTATGTGTGTATTTGTGTGTGTGTGTGTGTGTGTGTGTGTGTAGTTTTTGGGATTGAACTCAGAACCTCATACATGCTAGGCAAGTACTCTAGGCTACATCCCCAATTTTTTTTTTTTTGCTTTAATACTCGGTCAGATTCTCATTAAATTGACTCAAATGGGTGATATTCTCAATGATATTTTTTCTTTTTTGCTTTGTGTGTGTATGTGGAGGCAGATTGAAACACAAGAGTACTCTATCACTGAGTGACGTCCCCATCCCTTTTACTAATCAATTAATTTGTCTGTTTTTGTTTTTTGTTTGTTTGCTCTTTAGACTGAGTTTTGTTATGTACTTTTGTTTTGTTATGGCTTTATTCTCATTATGTGCCCTAAGCTGATCCCCAACTCAGTGATCCTGCTGCCTCAGACTGCTGTGTGCTAGGATTACTGGCTTCTACTACCAAACCAAGCTTGATTTCTTTATTTATTTTTTAGACAGTGTCTTGTTAATTTGCTCAGGCTGCCTTAGAGCCTGCATTCTTCCTTCTTCAGCCTCCCAAGTAGCTGTGATTATGGGCATGTGCCAGAATGCCTTACCTTAAGATAATGCTAGGATATAGCATATATATATATATATATATATATATATATATATATATATATATATAATTTTGTATATATATATATATATAATGTATATCGTATTTTGTATATATATGCCAGGATTTGAGAGATGTTCATTAAAATATATTTCTATAAGGTCATTTTCTCTTAAGTACTATAAATTATTTAAGTCATAAACCATATTTTTTCTTCTTGTGTTGGAACAATAGAAACCATCTGCTATTTTAGTATCTGGAAGAAAAATGGTAAAACCTAACAAGACAGTCTCTATTCTGAAAGCTTAACAGAATCAATTGACTCATTTTCTTCAACAATGTCCTTCTTTTTAGAAAGAATCAATGCAGTGAAATGCAGAAGAGAATCTTTCTTCTGATCACTGATCAAGGAACATGTTAGGTGTGCTTTTTAGATGTGTGGCTAGCACAGAAAACGGCAAATGACATTGTAGGTTCCGTAGTCTCGGAATAAAGTGGAATACTTGAGAAAAATTCAGAGGGACCTATTAACGTCGCCTCACGAATCAAGTTTTTGTTAGGTGACCGTGTGTCTGGGATACCGTCAGGATTTGTTTAGCTAATGACTCCAACACGTTAAAATTTTAACCATAGTTTGTTTCGCTTCATTTTAAGTGATTCATGATGTTTTTACTCTTTCTTTTCTATATATAAGAAGTTGACCTCGCAGTAGACTTTCTCGTCATTTAATAATGTAAAGGCATTTGTTCAATCTCTATCCAGGATCCCCAACGATTGTGCAAACTGTTCTCCTAGCAGAGCACCTCTGCCCTCCTGTTTCTTTTCACTTGGAGCCCTACACTTCCCCCAGGCTAAGAGCGCGATGTGAGTATTGAGGCAGTGGAACGAAGGTGAAGAAAAGAGAATGTAATGCGTCATTTTGTGGGGAATGGAGAAACTGATCAAGGGATTGAACATTTGTGGAAATATTACGCTAGGAAATTTGGTTATATCTTTTCTACAGAATTCATAATTAATCTAGGATAAACTATTGTTTTCATAGCCATTTTGCATATGAGGAAACTGAGTCTTAATATGTTTAAGTTACTTATTCATTGCATACAATTGCTAGGTTTCCAATCAACCCCCGTTGCATGTATAACAGCAATGGCTTTGGAACAGTTTTATAAAGTTTATGAAATCATCTGTAAGATTCTTGTGCTGCTGTTTGGCAGATGAGTGCACCAAAACACAAGGAAAATAATTAACTTGACGAAATTTGTGTGTCAGAAAGTGACACAAATGAGTTTGATTACAATTGTATTAATTTAGGAAAGATACATCTTATGTTTCTTGACTTTATAGTGTGTCAGTGTCTGCTAGTGAGTATTTCAAGTGCTATAAATAAAACTTAATCCTTCCCCCAAACTATTAGGAGGCTATGAAGAGATATAAATTTGATACTGAAAAATGAGTATAATGCAGATGGTTATAATGATCACCTGGTAAGAACAGGAGATAATTATGAGATTGAGTTAGAGGCAGAAACGTTTGCAAGAACTGGCTAAGAAATGGATGGACCACCAGTCTAAAGGGATGAGATTGGTTTAAAGATCTGTTTTATTAATTATTGAATCAATGTTAGGCATTTAATACTATAAACATTTCAGTAAATGAAGCTCTTCATTCAGCCCACAGTGACACAATACAACATTAATTCATTTCCTTAAACCTAATGAGGGTTTTTATAATATTGTAATCATTGTCACAAAGCATACCTTGAGTATATTTTACAAAATAAATGATTCACTAATAAATTTTGGAATGAAAACAAGAACAATTAATTGGCATGGTTATTACTTTGCATTTTTAATGACTTGGAAAACTTTTGAAAGCATATATATGTATATATTATACTCCTTTCAATGTAGAAACTATATTTTTTTCTTTCTTTTTTGTTTTTGGTTGAGACAGGATCTCATTATATAATTCAGGCTGTCCCTACACTCACTATGCAACCTGGCCCGTCCTCAAACTCAGGACAATCCTCCTGACTTAACCATCCAAAAGCTAGGATGACAGGCATGCACCACCATGCTAGGCTAGAAACTCGAAAAAATTGTTACTAAGAGAAAAACCTGAAGTACAGTTTTGATGCTCCCCTAGTTGTTAGTAGAATCTTTTCTTCCCTAAGTACACTTTGTATTTTTTAAAAGACAAAACTTGGACAGTTTTGCTATTCTAATTTTAACCTATATTTCTCATATTTGCTTTCTAAAATTATTTATAAACTAAACTATTCCCTTTTCTTTGGGAATTTAATTTAATTCTTATAATTGTCTAGATTTTAAAAACATTAGTGCAAACTGTATATACTAGTGGTATAATTCATAATGTTTTAAGATATCTGTACATTGTGGAGTAGCTAAATCAAACTAAATACTAATGTAAGCAATTATCACCTATACTTGTCTCACATCTGTTGAAAACTCATAGAATCTATTACTAACAATTTTAAATCACTGTCCTCTTTAAGAGAATCCCTCTGACTCCTCTTGTCTAAATGAAATTTTGTATTCTAAAACCAACACATTCAGTTAAATAGCCAAATACAAAATCAATATATAAAAATCAGTAGCATTTTGATATATCAATAAGCTACCAGAAATAAAAATTAAAAAATAAACTCCCTTTTGTGATAACTGATCTTTTTCTTCATTTTAAAAATGGTTTTATATTCTGGGGACCAGGAGATTGAGTGAGATGTATACAAAAAGTAGTCTTATGCCTAGTATGTAGTAGACACTTAGAGTTAGCTCCTTTTCCCCAGGTATGACTTTTTCCCTGTGCCTGACATATAGTGGATAACCAAAACTCAAAGTCTTCCTATGCCTTCCCCAAACTAATGGAACACATGCTGGTCCATTATTTACACTGTTAGTTGCTACACTTTGACTTCCAAGCAGAGACTGGAAGCACTGTTAGTTCTTTCACTTTCTCATCTCATTAAGCATTATAATGACAAAGGAAGATTCCACATTCTCTTCTTTATGTCAGCTGTGAACTATAAGAAACATCACTATAGACTAAACAAAATACACCTCAGGGATGATTTGTAAATAGTGGAAGTCTTCACTGTAATTAAAGACTGGCACAGATACCAAAGATACTCAATTTTAGTTTAACAAATAAATGAGGGACTCTGCTAATATTTAACTTTAATTTTCTGATAAGCAAAATGTCAGAAGTTGCTTTTAAAGCTTTGTTGGATAATAGTGACTATTGAACCTCTCTATCTTAAGGAAAGAATAATAAGACACATCTCAGTCCCCTACGAAAGAGTCACTAATCCTTAAGAATGCTTGCCTGCTATGTGACTCACTTCACTGTTTGTCCCTGATTTGGTCAATTTTACCTGAACAATTAAACTTATTTGTTGACCATTGTTCTGTCCCACCTCATGCCTGTCTGCTTTGTGAGTTCTCATTTTTCCCTGCCCTAGACCCACCTCACCTCCTGGTTTTATTTTATAAAAATCCTTAGAAAAGACAGAATCTTTGGCAACTCGCTTGGGACCCCTTCTGTCTCTCTCAGACAAAAGCTTTCTTTCCCCCAATAAATATTTTTGCTCTTAACAATAATAAGACACTTGAGAAAAAAGACAAACGAGTATGTACAGGAACAGAAGACCATGTAATAAAGGAGAAGACTGTATCAAAAGAAATAGTAACCCAGAAATCCACTCTGACAATATGGCAAAGTTTAGGGAGGGAGGAAATAGTCACTGAGTTTTGTTTAGTCTTTTAGGTAACAACGCTATTTGTGTTCTTTCATATGCTGAGAATCATAAATTTCAAAATACACATGTGAGTTGATCCTACTTGGGAACCATGATGGAAAGTGGAAAGAAGATGAGAAATGACATGTAACAAACACCTACTTAGGCCCAACAATTTGCATTTCTAATTATTCTATGAGGTAGATAGAGTTGAGATAATTGAGGATCCAAACAACACATCTCTCAAACTCATAGAACTAAATAAATGGAGTAAGAAACAGTATCTAACAAAGCCTGATTCATACACCACGCTTTTCTCTTTGCACTTCTTGTCCCCCAAAAATGTGTGTGTGTGTGTGTGTGTGTGTGTGTGTGTGTGTGTGTATATATATATATAACAACACGAATGTCTGATTTTTTAATTAATTTACTATCTTCTCTACTCTCTTACAAAGACTTAAGAGCTTACCTCACCAGTTTCAGGTATTTACTAAATCCTTAATGAGAAATTGACTCTAACTTCCAACCAACAATGTGTCAATCAGACAAGGTTCTTGTGAACTTTAAAAAAAATCATCAGTGTAGAGGAGTAGATATGGTAGCATCCTTTAAAACACTCACCTGGGAAGTGACTAAATGATACATGTGTCTAGCTGTTGGGATCGAAGTATCCTATTAAAGACCTTGACTCTGTTGTACATTTGGTTCATGCAACAAATCTCTTTAAATCAAATTTTGAAACTCTGTTTTCTACCTAAATTGATTATATTGCTCTTGAGACAAATGTAGAAGGTCACTTCTCTTGATATGTGGCAACATTTGCTATGGATTTTCCATTTGCACATAGGTTTTTGGGGCCCTTCTACTAAAATCAGCACTTCTGTGAATAACCAGTTCTGTGTCACAAACTGTATAGAAGGAGTTTCTTGACTTTCAAGGTGGAAACCTTGAGACTTCACTATGATAAAGATAATGCCTTTATACATAAATACATTTTTTGTCCTTTCACAAGGGTACAATCATCCTATCCATAAAGGTCAAAAAGTTCTGATCTGATGTGTGAATGGCAATAACATAAAAACAACAAAATCAATAATACACTCTATTTTGTAGATTGTATTCAGATACTTTGTATCCTCTATTCTAACTTTTGTGTTATATTAGTTTACCTTAGTTTTGATACATATTCTATTTCCCCACCAAGATTTAGCTGCTCTCTGAATCCCGCAGAAGTGGGTAATGGGGAAATGGAATGTATGGAAATGGTTTTTCAATTCAGTTTCATAACAAAAGATGATTTTTCTTCTCCAAATAAAGATTCTGTTAAGAAACCAGTGGTTTATTGCATTGATCCATTTTAGATATCACAGGCATGGAAATATATTGCATTTCATCATATTAAATCATATTGTATCATATTTTGTCCTAAATGATTGTCAGACACAAGACCATCCTCTTTCTTTCCACTCATTTTATTAAAAAAAGCTTGTGATTATAAAATAGGTTATCTCACATGCTCAGTTTTGATAGGCCTATAAATTTATTTTGAGTTGGTAGTGGTACTTAACACATTGTCAAAATATCTGTCAAAACTCTGGAGACTTGTGTTCATTCATACGTTTTTGGTATAGGACATTGTTATAAATTATATTATGATCAATATTTTACCTCAAAGACATTATTTTATCATAAAATTATTACTTTACACAGAAGTTACTCCTTTTAGGTATAGGTGTATAAGAGATGGCATTTAGCACAGTCTATGGATAATTTGAACAGATTCAATTAAGTGCTATTTTCTGAACACTTAGAAACAGCAGATGTGGTAGTTGTTACTAAGTGCCTGGCTGCTTCAGGGAATTTTGTAAATGTAGTAACATGGTGACAAAGTTTACAGTTGTATATAGTATGCAAATATGAATGAACATAAGCCATCGATACTATCGCAAAGTTGTTTGGCTTATTTTTCCAGGAATAGAAACATTGTCAGTTTTAGATTAACTTTAATAGGAATTAATGACTCCTTAAATAAATTGCTGTTGACAAGCAACACTTTCTGCATCAAGTATTCTCAGATTGATGTTTATGACTAGGAGCAATGCCTGTGTATATTTATATCAATCACTCACTAAATTAATCATGTTTTATTTAAATAACTTTATGTCAGGTTTAGGAATTGTTTAAAAAATCTATTGAATAGAGCAAGACCCTATAGTAGCCATTCCATGGATTTTCACTCAGAATCTTCAGTATCACTGTAGAGCATAAATTATTGTCTTTATTACGTTTTAGAGAAAGAGAAAAATTAGAAACGCTAAAGTGTCATTGCAGGACGTATGGATGTGAAGAGAATTGGAAAATATTTTCAAGGAAACTACTATTTAATGTTTATCTGTTATATACCAGGTATTTCATAAGAACCCTAACTTTTAGTCTCTCCAAATCTTCATGAACAGATATATTTTTAATTAGGTGGAATTTATCTCCTTTCTCTGTTATGCATAGAAAATTTATCAGATAATTATCACCATATGATATTGCATTGTGTTATGATAATTTGGCAGCGTAGTGTGGGTGTGTGAGGAAAGGGATGCCACTTAGCTTTTACTGAGATATCTTCTGATTTATTGACATTTGTGGCTTTTACAACTATCGCAACTCAGCATTTGAAAACTTCAACTGCTTGGAGTCACACATCATAAACGGATCCATTGGTAGGTTACCCTAAGCACACGAGGGTGAGGGTACTTCCTCTGAACTGAAAGCAACTATATTTGCATATATCTAAATTTCCCTAATTTTAACAACAGAACAATTTCAAGGCAAATCTACAAAGTCAACCACTCGCAGATTGAAGGTGATAACCTGTCAGAAATATGTTCCTAGTTCAGAGACTAAATCTAAGGGAACTTACAATTTTCTGTTGTTGTTTTCCTTTGTTTTTGTTTACTCAAAAAATGTCAGTTTAGTCTCTCAGTTAAGAAAATTGATGAACCCTGTTTATCCACAGGCGGTCAGTTCTGTCTGGCTGGCCTTGGATGTGGGCTCAGTGTGAGTTAAGGCTGCATTCAGGTATCATTTTATACTCGCCTTACAATCCCCATGGTAAAGGGTCAGAAGTCCATTTGCTTAGCAGGGAGTCATTCCTGCTATAGTCATTCAACTTTATTAAGCATGGTAAAATATTTATTTATCTGTTTCTCCATTTTGTTTCCTCACTATGAACTGTGGTTTCACCATACAGACCTATGCACACAGCTTTAAAAAAAAATTCTGCAAATATTCGCCCTGTAAAGTAAGTATTGTCGTCAATGAAATCTTTCTCAACTAAATTTCTAGTGTACTGACAGCTAGAGAATATTTTGTAGCTCCTTCCAAATGGAAGAATAATCCTACTCCTGGGAAGGAGGGCAAAGTTTGCTAAATGAATATTGATGCTCAAACTATTATTTCCTGAGTAACTATGCAGCAAGCACATTGATATATGCTTTGTATAAATTGTCTTGAAAAATTATTTCTGATGTCAGTATCAATATTCTTTATCAAAGAATGACACGCTTTGTGAATGCTATATTAAATGTCATCACACCTTTTGTATTACTAGACCTGCGCTTTGAATGCATTCTATGTTATTCTAAAAACATATCTTTTGAATAAAAGCAAAAAACTGGAAAGACAGTAAACATTTTTAAAAGTCCTGTAATTCTTTCATTCTTTTGAATGGTTTTATACTATTTTGTTATGTTTTATATTATTGTATTTGAAACTATGCTCAACTATAGCAGAGAAAGAGATATTTTGACAACTACTATTAATGTCCAGTTGTCTTATTGTAAAGTGCTGTGTTGCTTATTTTGTTGTATTCTGATACGCTTTGTTCTGCCTTCTTTTGTTTATTCTCTTTAAAATAAAAAGTAAATCAAAATAAAAATAATGAGGAGAGATAAACATTTTCTTCAGTTTTTCAGAGTGCAAATATTCCTGTTTAAAGTAGGTTGCAAAACAGCCATAAAGTCATCCTCCCAAAGGGAAACTGGTAAATATATACTGATAGAAGATTTAATCACAGTTCTGAAATTATTTCATGTAATTTGGGGTGAGTATTGTATTGTTGTCAGCTTCCTATCTACAGATAGTAAATTATCTTTCAGATAAGAGTTTCAGGTTTGTTAAATAATCTTTGCTTATTCTTCAAAATCAGCTCAATAGCCTTTATGATTCTTCCCAGTGCTTTGCAGGTCTGATCTACACAGATTATATTCACCAGTCGTCCAGAGCCTCCAGGATACCACTCCGTAGACCCGAGTTACTGGGAGTTACTGACTGGAGGTGAAAATGTGGGAAGAAATAGATTTATACCCTGGAGCTCCTTCCTGCTGGATTTGTGTTTCAAGCTTGTCTATTTCCAAGTACCATAAACCTTGTTTGACCTCTCGTATTTACAGCCCTACTTACATTGCAACAATTTCTTATTCATTTACATTAGAATGGGACACCACAAGGCCTGTTTATTATTTCTAAACCCAGGATGATTATACATATATTGTTCATTACTTTTAACCTAAGGACACTTCTATAAGTAGTTTTTCGATTAAAGTTTTTCTATGATTTGAATGAATGACCCTCAGAGTCTCATGTGGTACAAGCTTTGTACTCAGGGTAATGCTATTAGAAAACGGGGGTCCACTGAAACTCAGGGAATTGTAGGGCACCCTTACACTCAGAGTGTGCCCTTGCGATGAATTAGTGACCTCTGGTTTTGTGATTTGTTCTCTGTTTCCTCGTTCGTGATGTAAGTGGTTTGCTCTGTGAGGCGCTGAAGTTAACTGCTTCCCATTGATTGGTTTCACCTCAAGGATTAGCCAATCACACTTCTCTGAGTGTGACAAAGGGTCATGAAGACATGACTTGGGGGATTATGTATGGTCCCTGGCCTCGTCCTCTCTGACAATGTTCTTCTGCCGTGCTCCTCAACAGGCGTGAGCTGTGTAACTCTCCTCTGCCTCAGTCTTCCACCGCGATGCTTCTGTTTTGGTTGCAGCTGATGCTGGGCTGAATTCTCTGAAATCACTAGTCAAATTAAATGCGTCCTCCATTACATTGTAGGTACTGTGTCTCAGCAAAGGGAACACTCCTTAATACACTGAACTATACACTTCTTTCATGATGCATTGCCCTGGCCAGAGACCCAATGCCATGAGACCAGCCCATCTTAGACTGAAAACTTCAAAACCATAAGCCAAAATAAACCGTTCTCTTTTTAAGTTACTTGACTCAGATACTTTGGTATAGTAACACAAAACTGCTTAATATCACTCTTTAATTTTCCTTTTTAACTGTCTTTTATTTTCTCAGTTCAATTAATATAGAAGACCTTAGAAGCAGTTAAAAAAAAAAAAAGAATCTGTGTTATCGGGTCCTGACCTAGATCCCAGATCTCCCAAATGAGTGTACGGCGGAGGCCAAATAAAATGCAACAAGTTATATGATTTTTTAGGGCTCCAGAAGGGTCAAAACCATAGTTAAGCTCGAGACTCTGAGGGCTAAGACTAAAGCTTCTCTGGATTAGCCCACTTTATTATCACAAAAGGCGGGAAACTGAGGAAAGTGCAGGTAATGAGCAGGACCTTGGGAGTCACTTCAAAGACTTATCCAAGTAGCAAATTATGCCAATTTAGGAAAACTGTCCTATCTCCAATAGACATTTATGGTAGGCTTGCTACTGCATGAGTAATTTCTGCAGCTGCAGTCTCTATCTTGTTAATTGGGGTTGGAGCCAAGTGTCCACAGCTGTGGCCTTATCCTGCCCTTTGAGGTATCTCTGGCCTCACAGGCCACTACAGGCCTCAACCAGGACCAGTGATTCATAGAGGTTTGCTTACTATGAATCAGCTCCCGTCACCAGGCAAGGGGCCGAGGCCTAAGACAGACCCACAGATAAACATAGAAAGCCAATTAGTTAACTTTAAATCCTGCTCAGAGCTGCTTCATAGTGGTCTCCAACACTGTCGTGTTTTTAACAAAACTCTAAAAGCTAAAAAGACTGATGATATTATCAGGGCTAAGAGAATGACTCTGAAAAATCGTTCTACATAGTGTTTCCTTCAAATCATAAGACCAACACTTTCAACTAATAACCTGGACTTTTTAGATCCAAGATGTCTCCCTCAGATAAACATTTATAATCTTAGTAAATCTCAGTTTCACGTGTGTCTTAATTTTTGACACGGCATGGTACTAAATTAAAGAATAGAGTTCACAAAATAAAAGTAGTAATAGAAGTAGTCTAAATATTGCTTGCATCTTTTAAAGAATATTAACAAGATCTATTCATATATAAATGAGACTCATTATTATGTACCTTTTTTTGATACTGAGAATTAAATGCTGGACCAAGCACTTGCCAGGCAGGTGCTTATGACACAGAGCTATATCCCCAGCCCTATGTACTTTTTTATTTACCTTCAAGTCACCTCTTGCACTGACTAAGCACTGACCTAAGAACTCACTTGCAAAAAGCATGGTTCACAGCCACTTTCCTAATGTTTCTAGCCAATATAGACCTTGGTTTTTTTCTACCTCTTTCCATTTCTTCCTCATTTTGTATTCTTTCTCTGTCTGTCTTCTTTTATTGGTCTACATTACACATTTCACATTATAAATATCACTCAAAAATCCATATTTAGAGGTAAAACTCCCTTAACCATCAGAAGAAAGACAGAATTGACTAAAAATATCCTTTTCTTTCTCCTGTTATTGGAAAGTGTAGTACTTTATCAGGAGGGACTATTTGGTGGATTAATCTTTCTATGCAACTTCACTTTCCAGAAGCTTACAGATGCCATGAAACTAATTTGTAGACACATTAGACAAAAAGAAAGTCATATCTCAAGTGTAAAAAGATGGACACATTTTTAAAAACATAATAAAAATAAGGATATATAGGAAGGAAAATGTATGTTTATGAAGCCCACATAATAGTCACTGATATTCCTCAGTGAGGAGTGTGAGCATTAACATGTCTGTATATATTTTATGTTATGTTTATTTGCTTTGTGTGCATGTTATACACTGTATCTGTAGGTTATGTACATATATATTCACATTTGCTTTCACTATTTGTCATTTTACATGATTCAAGGAGATGTAAAACATTAATTTTAACTATTCCATTATGTGAACCAATTTAAGAATGTTTCATTATTTGCCAATTTTCTTTTTACATGTTTATTATATTTTAATTTATGTACACTGCATCTCTTGCCAATCAAATATAATTATTAATGCATATGAACATTTGCCTGGTGGCTCACTAGATAAAATAAAATGTACTAGGTCAAATAATAGAATTTTTTAGTCTTCTGATTCACATTGCCATAGGTATTTCCAGAGAAGAGCAATCAATTCCCATTTATACCAGCGATATATAAACAAGGTTGATTCCTCCTATAATCCTCAATATTTTGTAAGATACTAGTTAAATGATGAAGAATTAGCATATAGGCATGTTTGTGCTCACTGGTATGGAAATTTATTACAAATTTTGCACATTTACAACCAACTTACTTTACCCACTTAGACACTCTTAGGTTAATATTTTCTACCTAATTTAGCTTTGTCAAAATTTGTGTTAAATTTTATAGTGTTTCAATTTGGGATGCTTTTTCTTTATCAGTTTTACATTTTTTACCAATTTGCTACTAATATTAAATTTTTAAGTATTCTAGCCATCTATCCAAATTTAACATTTCTTGTACATTAGTTCATCACTATTATCAGTTTTACAATTACCTCTTCTTTTATTTATGGACTTTCTCTGCATCGTCAAATATCTAATCTAGCAGAGTTTCTCTATCATATAAATAGGCTTGAATACAGGCCAACTATTAGCTTTAGTTAGGTTTAGGTGAGCCACGTGTTCCATGATGCTTGTGTAAAAATAAACCAAATATTACATAAGCTGTTAATAAAAAAACAATAAAAATAATGCCTACATATATTAGTTTCATATCTTGAGCTATAGTAGTGGCACAACTACTATCATCAGTAGAAAAAATCTTTAGCTTTTTACAGGAAGGAGGGTAAAATAAAATATTTTTCTAAACCCACTATGAACTTGAACAACCTATGTGGTATATGTTGCTTCTCAATTATTAAACCACTATAATAATTCAAAGTAATTATATGTGGAAAAAGAGCTTCAAATTTCTTCCACTAATATTTTTTCCATTGAAGTATTTTATTCATAGCCTGGAAAATCCAATATTTTATTTTGTTCACCAAATATCTATTGGTTATTATTTCAACCCCATTTTCACTTAGGCTGCTGCCCTCTCTACTATGTGCATCAGCATTCTCTTAAGTCCAACAAAGCCAGGACCTTTGTTTTCTTGTACTGCATTCATCATATTCTTGTTTCATGTAATGAAGAAACACAATAAATTAACTAACACTTCTGTGTGTGTGTGTGTGTGTGTGTGTGTGTGTGTGTGTACCCATAAAGGGAGTTTATATACTTTTAGTAGAAAAGAGTAAAACACCAAATCTCTCAACTCCATTAACTCTTTATCAGATGATATGACAAGCAATGTTTATAAACTGTCCACATTTCAGAGACTCTCCTTGACAGTAAAAAAGGGATATGTATCCAAATTATTCTGAGTATCAGGTTTTGCATTGCTGAGGGAAAATTGTGATTTGTATCTTTAGATAAATTCTTCAAATGTTTAATACTACCACAAATATTGTGACAATTTCTTAATTAATTTCTCAAGAAAAAAGTAATAAGTCCATGTCCTCGCCAATGTCAGTTTCATTTTATTTTATTTATAACAAAATGGAAATACAGTATATTGAAAAAATTAGAGTTGGAATCATATATCCCAGTTGCAAAATACCTAAACCAACAAAAGAAAAATTGGGGCAATGTGATATGGAGATAAAAATAGATCTGTAACAGACCTGAAGATCAATGGAATAGATTGGAAGATACAACCACAACCACAAACTCACTCAACCACCTTATCTTTGATAAAGGGGCCAAACATGCTCACTGGAAGAACGACAGTCTCTTTAACAAATGGTACTGCAAAAATTAGCTATCCATAGGCAGAAGACTAAAACTAGACCCATGCCTATCACCATGTACTAAACTAAAATCTAAATGGATCAAATATAAAAATATTAAAACGGAAACACTAAATCTGTTGGAAGACAAAGTCGGTAAAAACCTTGAAGATATAGGGGTAGATAGAGAATTCATGAACAAGAATCAAACTGCACGGGAAATACATCCTAGAATCAATAACTGGGACCATGCCTTATTAAAGAGTTTCTGCATGTTGAAAGAGATTTCCAGCAGAGTGAAAAGAAAACCGACAAACTGGGAAAAAATCTTAATAGACTGTCCCTTAGACAAAGGAATTCTGTCTAAAACTTATAAAGAATTAAAAAAAATCAGACCCTCGAAATTCAAAGGCCCAATCCAAAAATAGGCATCCGAAATGAATACACATTTCTCAGATGAAGAAATACGAATGGCAAATAAATACATGAAAAAATGTTCATCATCATTAGTCATGAGAGAAATGCAAATTAAAACTACACTGAGATTCCATCTCACCCCAGAAAGAATGGCCAGGATAAAGAAAACTATCAACAACCAATGCTGGAGTGGCTGTGGGGAAAAAGGAACTCTTCTGCACTTTTGATGGGAGTGTAGACTGGTGCAACCACTGTGGAGGTCAGTCTGGAGATTCCTCAAAAAGCTGGTTTTGGAAGTCCCATTTGACCCAGTTATTCCACTCCTAGGCATATTCCCAGAAGAACTGACAACATCATACCACAATGATATATGTGCACCCATGTTTATAGCAGCACAATTTGTGATAGCCAGATCTTGGAAACAACCTAAGTGCCCATCAACTGAGGAATGGATAAAACAGTTGTGGTATTTTTACACAATGGAGTACTACTCAGCTATAAAGAATGATCACATTGAGATATTTATAAATAAAGGGATGCAACTTGAGACCATACTCATAAGTGAAATAAACCAAACTCACATGTGTAAATGCCATATACTCTCCCTAGTATAAAAGTTGGTAAGAGTATATAAGATTTTATGGTAATCATGATTTCCCATTTCATTGCTTTGAAGCATTTCAATGTTTTCATTCATCAGTTGGAATGATTTTATTCTGTTTTGTTTGACTTTATTATGTGTGATGGTAGGAACAGCTGTTTTAAAGAAAACAAAACATTATTTCAGCCATTGCTGATTTAATATCGTCTTGCTTAGAAGTCCTACCATGCTTCTACTCTGCTATTATCATCAGTTCTACCATGTTGTGTCTTATTGGGATTTTAATATATGTGATAGTATAAACAAAATTTTTTAATGAAAATGAGATATTATATTAGCCATTCTTTCTCTGTTATTTGGTTCAGAATGCCCTGTAATTCTTTCATTATTTTGAATGGTTTTATACCATTTTGTTATGTTTGTTATTATTGTATTTGAAACTATGCTCAACTATAGCAGAGAAAGAGATATTTTGATAGCTACTGTTAAAGTCCGATTTCTTATTGTAAAGTGCTGTGTTGCTTATGTTGTTATGTTCTTATCTGCTTGTTTTGCCCTCTTTTGTTTTATACTCTTTAAAATAAAAAATAGATCTGTAGAATAATATATTAAAATTGAGATTTCAGAAAAAAGATTAGATTTCACCAACTAGGCCATAATTATTCAGTGGAGAAAGACTTTTTAAGAAGTGGTTCTGAGACAGTTGAGTTTACATATGAAAAAGAGTATACATGGACACCATAACACAATACTGAGTCAAAATGGATCAAAGACCTAAATATAAGAAGCTAACCTAGCCAGATGTGGTGGCACACACCTGTAATCCCAGCACTAGGAAGGCTGAGGCAGGAGTATCATCACAAGTTCAAGGCCAGCCTGAACTACAAAGTGAGCTCAAGGCCAGCCTGAAAGGCATACTGAGACCCTGTCTCAAAACAGAAAAAAATAAAAATAAAAAATAGTTTAACCTATAAAAATCTTAGAAGAAAATAGAGATGTAAATATACACAGCTTTTTATTTTGTAATATAGTCAGAAATGATAGAAAACATAAATGAATTACATATAAATTAGCACTATCAAGATTAACAACTCTCCTTCATCAAAGGACATTATCAAGAAACTAAGACTCCAACCTGTAAAAGAGAGTATTTGTAAATAGTTTATGTTATAAGGGATCTGTTTCTAATATATCACCAATGTGCACACAGAATCTCAAGGCATTTTTCCAAAGAAAATATACAAATGGTCAGGATGTTTATAAAACTGTACTGAATGTTGTGGGCTGTCTAGATGATATAAATCAAATCACACTGAAACACTATGTTGGCTAGAATTAAATAGTCTTACAAACAGTTAACAATTACAAATGATATAGATAAATGAAAACCCTAATCCACTGATACTTAACATATAAAATGGCACTATCACTTTAAAAAATATATGGCACTTCCTCGAATGATACCTACATACAGTTACCATTATCAGCTCCTAATTATAGTCACAGGTGTATACAAAACTCTACACATGAATATTTAGTGCCACATTATCCATGATATGTAAAAGGTAAAAACTGCCTAATTGTCCATTAACAGTTGACTGGATTTACAAAACTAGAAAATTCGTAAAATGATGTATTGTTTAGCCATAAAAGGAATGAAGCAGTGATACATGCTATAGTATAGATATACTTCAAAAACTTTATGCTAATTGAGAAAAGTTAGTGGCAAAGGATTCAGACTGTATGATTTTATCTACACAAAATGTTCACCACAGGTAAGTATACAGTCATAGAAAATAAATGAGTAGTTTCTTAAGGCAGGAGTTGATGGAGATTAGGAGGAGATAACTAAAGAAAACGAAAACTTCTCAGGTAATTTCAGCAACATGACAGAGAAGTTGTCAGTTTTTATTCTTCGGAAAACTATTCTATGGATATCCATGAAACCACATCACCCTGTAAGAACTTAAAAGTCTGATTAAGAACCTACAGAAACGTATTAGAGCCAAAAATTAAAAAGAGTCTCACTGAAAGAGTTGAGGTGGTGACTGGCTGGGAAAGGCCTCTGAAGATGTCCTGAATCAGAAAAGAAAGAGGTGGCTATATGTCATCCACATAGCAGGTGCTCTCTTGATTCCTAGTGACTGGCTCTATAGATGATGCTGTCAACATTTGCCACTGAAAACCTCAAGTCTGTCACCATAGATTCTTACCAGTCTCACAGTGGGAGACACCATATGTCTGAAGGTGCCAAACCTAGTGCAGATGCCTCCATGGAGGGCAGATCAGTTCTCACCACTGAGCTAATGGGTAGCCATAGGCACCATGATCTCCTGCAGAGCGAGACACTATCCTGCCCCCTCTCCAATAAAATTCACTGTTGCCTTGTACCACTGTCATGCTACCATCCCTACACAAACCCATACATGCACACACATATAGACACACATACCAAGCATTGATGTTATTATAAATACACTAGCATTTCAGACAGTGTTTCTCTATCCTTTCTACTCATGCCCATGCTCCAGACTTTGCTCCATAGCTGATCTTCATGTACGTATCTCACACAATAGATCCACTGTCACTGTAGGCCAGTTAGTACAGCTAGCCTCAGAGCCAGTGTCATTCCACTGTCAGTTATGCTGAAGTGCCCAGCCCTATGGTTGTTCCATGATACACAATGCTCGTAACTACCCATACAAATTTAATCCAAATAGAACTTCTCCTTAATATTATAATAAAACTTTCAAAATCTGAAGACAAGAAAATGATGTAGAAATCAGGAATAGAAAACAAATACCTTTCATACATGGGAACCACTGTGGGAATCTCAGCAGATTTTCTAGATTAAACATTTTAAGTCAGGAGAGAGCAGGATAATACAAAGTACTGGAAAGAGAAAAAGAAAATCTGCCATCCAACTTTATGCGCCGAGTTTACTTTCAAAAATAAAAGAGAGAAAAAGACTTTCTCAAGATAAACAAAAAGTCTTAGATCTATCTGACCAAAAAAAAAAAAATTGTTAACTGGAATTCTCTAACCCTGCCTAAACCTTCACTACCCTATTTCATACAGCTTACTATTTTCAGTTACACCTGTAAATCTGAATAAAGAAATGCAGGCATTAGTCATAGTGAATTATTTTGGGAACTGATTTGCATGTACCAAATTGTGTTCCCCAGTTTATTTCACTTTAATTAACTGGTTGACTTTCTTTTGTCCAGAGAGTCAGGCTTAGTCATCCCAAAACAATAAAAATCACTGCTTCCTGTACTCCAGAAAAAAAAAAAAATTGAGCAAAATTTTTTTTTATCTAAACTGACACAGAATTGGGTTTAAAATAATTAAACAGCAGAAAAATGAAGGAAATACAGTAATCTCAAAAAGAAAGACTATGCATTAGTGTCGAATATTACACATTCACATAGAAAGACATAGGACGTTTGTGAGAAACACTACACAGACAGATATTTAAAAGGAAACTCCAGACAATTCTGTTGAATGAACTAAAAGATAAATGGGAATCTGTAAGTCATGGTGTCTTGGTTACTTTTCTCTCGCTGCTGGGACAAAATATCCAACACCCAAAGGGAAGGAAAGGTTTATTTAGTTCACTGATTGTGGAGGTTTCAGTCCATAGTCAGCTGGCTCCAAGGCAGTGTGGCATGGCACTGAAGCAGCCACCACCAAAAGCAGCCAGAGCAAAAGTGGGGATGTAACAAACCTCTTCTCCTTTATGTTGTATGCAGGCCCCCTTTTGCTCCCCAGGACAAATGTAGCACTCCCCAAACCTCTGTATCTTCCTTTGGCACAGGTTGAGGATATTTTCAAAGTAAGAATCCTGACTCTCTGCTGAGTCTCTTGTTAAACTTTTAAACTTCTCAAACTGACACAATGCATGAACTATAACTCAGAGTTAAAAGAAAGAAGCTTTCCGAACGCCTTTTGGTCAGTGGAACTGCCCACTCATAAAAGGCATGTGGTTGGAAGACTAAGAAACCCCTTACTAGTCATGACCCTACCAAAACTATATTAAGTGAAAAATACAGGGAGATTAACTCAAATGACCCCAAGTTCAAGCAGATAAGAAACAGCTTTCATTTATATGAGATGGAAGATGTTAATAAGGTCATGCATAATATTAAACCAGGGATATTAAATTGTTAAGATCTCATTTCCAGCCACCGCATTTTGCAGTAGAAGAAAGTGAGACCCACTTATGCCTAAGGTTATACCTAAACTTAGTGGCAGAACAATAGCAGGAGCATTGGTTTCCTTTATAGATGCAGGGAACTGCTCCTCTGAAGAGGAGATGACAGTATGCTATCATCTTTGCTGAGAATAATGCTAGTTTCTCCTAGAGTTCTGTGAAGCATTGTCTTTATTCACCCTTCATGATATAGCCTGGTGCCTTCCCTGAAGCTGCTGATTAATTACCAAGAACCATTAAACTCTGCAGTGACATTCCCTAGACTAAAGCTATCTTTCTGTCTGAAATGCCAATCTGGGTGAAGGGCTGGGACTCTCCACATTTTCTGACATTCTTGGCTGTGGGGGCTCTTCTGCCTGGGGCTGCTTCAGTGGGAAAAGAGTCAACTTTAACAAACAAGATGATGCTTCCCCACCAGCCGGCCTGCTGTTGCTGTTGTTTTCAATCCTCCAAAGGCAGAGTCTTCCATATGCTCACTTACCCTTGCCCCGGCACAGAATCAGATGAGTGAACAACTGAATGGTAGGAGCAGACCAGTGGAATTTGAAAAGAAGGCTGGTATTAGGCACTATTATTCAATAGGAAAAGGCGAATACTGTATCATGAACAAAGAAAGGTAATTCTGGATTTCAATGCTCTTATCCTGAAAACTGGGTCTCTGGTTTTGCTGCATCACAGGGCCTGACAAAAGTAGTCATAAAAACATAGCTTCACAATCAAATATAAATATCATCTTGTGATTCTCAATCTCACATAGATTTGAATTAATAACAGCAATATTAGCATCCAAGGATGACAAGCTTGTGATCTGATGCATATGTGCTTAGAGTCTATGAACACCGTCTGCATTTTCCGCTAAAAGTAGCTATCAATTGAAAATGTGCATAATGAATTTAAAAGTATCTACATCCATTGAATTGTAATTGTTAAATGATATCAAGGATCTGAACACATGAGAAAAGAGAACAAACGAAGATCTGTGTTTGATGCTGTAGCTATGAAAATGTGTTCCTCTCTTAACATGTGCTGCAGATAAGGAGACAATCACTGCTGCCGTCTGGAACCTCCACCAAGTTTTTGTCCCAAGACTAAATTCATAATGGATGCGATCAGGTAAAGATAACATGAATCAGGGTTATGCAAGAGTTATCTTGGTAAATGAAGAACTTCTCTGACAGGCAACATAGGCTTGATGATTTCTCATACAACCTTGCTGAAACTTTCTTGGGACTATACTGCAGGCTAAGAGTCTTCCTAACATGAATTTCCAACCTTACATTTTTCCTGGAGTAGAAGCCAGGTAGCATTTTGTTTTTTGCTTTGTTTTGTTTTGTTTTGTTTTGTTTTCTGAAGACTGTCCCACCTTGTCCTGCTCCTCTGCTCAGTACCTTTGTCTTCTATCTAATTCTTGCTTGTCATCTATTTTCTGAGGATACAATACTGTTTAACATATTAGTAGTCATTACTAAAATGTGAATAATTTAAATGTCCAACTGCACAATGAGATATTTGAAGATTGCAAAATTAAGTCTTTCTGATATTATACATTTAACAAGAAAAATAATGACACCAAAATACATTTTGCCAAAAATACATTTAGTAGAGTTAATGAAAATTTTTACTAAATAAGGATGATAATTTTTACTAAAGGATGATAATTTTTCCTAAATTAATCTTCAAGTCAGACAATGGTCCACAATAGTAATATTTTATAATACACAGCATGGGAGATGACATGGAAAATCTGGCTGAGTCTCCCAGAATTCTCAGATGTGAGATTTGTGCTGGTAATACTTGTTTGGTTCTCATATTACCAAATCATATAGCACATTTTATTTCTCTTGGAATTTAGGTATTGGTGCCCCTTTTCTCTTTTAAAATCTTTAACAACAAAGACTTTATTTACTTTATTTAAAATCACTATCTCTAATGCCCAGGACAATGTTGGATATACAGAGGTGTGTCTTTAAGATAAGTTCTGAGAATATAGCATAATTTACAAGGTCTTTTTCTACTTTTCTAAAATCCTCATATTATCCTCTTGGTATTAAGTGAGACAACTGTGGATAATTGTAGTTAAAGTTGAATAGAAAAAAATGTTAAAAAAAATGAATTGAACAATTGTAAACACCATATCCCTGAAGCACAAATAATGAATTCATCCTATATATTTAATAGTGCTTTCATTGAAAACCCTTTGGGAGGCACAAGCATGGACAAGTGACATTGAGAATCAATAAATATGCATTTACATATTGCCTGTTATGTACCGATTATTGGGCTATGCATTGAAGAAAGAGAGACAAACAAAAAATCTTCCTAGTCTTAAAAGTATTTCAAATTATCCAACAAAAATTGAACTAAAGATTAGATGTATGGTAAACTATCAGTATTATTGGAACAGAAATAAGTTTGGGGACTATTTTAAATCTCATTTAACATTTACAGCCATATACAGTGGCTAACACTGTAAAGAATAGACTGAATTTCAATTCATTATTTTTGAAGCAATTCCTAGCATTAGATGATGCATACCATAGGCTCTTAGCAATCCCAGTTTATTTCCATACTCCTCCAAACAACTCCAGTGATTTGTTTTGACTGTGAGAATTAATGATTTTCAATAACTTTTTGCAAGTTAATCACATTACTTCAAATTAATTTATTAATTAAAACTTCACTATAGGATGTTTCCAATCGGTCTTATCTTCTACGTTTGTCCAGTTTGGAGCATTTACACTGTATACAGGGAGCAGAAAAATCATGCAATCCATTTTGCCTTGTGGCAGTCACAATACAAGCATTCAACTTTTTTTCAGCTTTTCAGTCACTCTTCATTGCCTTGCATAAAATTTCAGGCACATTAGCCTGTTGTAGTCAGGATTTATAAGGGAATGGATTTAATACAGGACATATCATTTATAGGATTATTTTACAATAGTCACCCAAAAAGTCAAATGCAGAAGAGTCCAGGAGATCTGTCCACACACTGGAGAGCCCAAGAATCCAGATGAGGGTCTGGATCCCACAACAATGTCCTCCTGACTAGAACTCATGACAATGTCTCATGCAAGTCTGTATCTAAGTTCTGCATAGGGAAGGCCTAAAAGCCAGAGGTGGAAGCTAGAAAGTCTGTGCCAGTGGGATGAAGGATCTGTGCCAGGAGGCTGAGGGATCTGCACTGCAGCCAGGAAGTGACACTCAATGTAAGGACCAGAGCTCCCCTGAATAGAACCATGGTCATCCTCAGTGACAGTGAGGACTGGAAATCCTCTGACAATGAGAACAGCTGAGTTCATTTCAGGAAAACCAGCACATAAAGCTTCTCCAGAAGAATCAACAGCACCCCATCATCCTCCAGCTCTCTGTTCTCTTTTCATGTTGTTGCCTACACTTCTCAGATGGGCCTTCCATACTCAGCATCCCTGATTCAGTTGAGCTTGGGGTCACAAGTTGACCATTAGTTAATCCACCACACACGGTGTACATACTATTCAATGATCTATCTTCTTTTTCTTTTCTTGTGTCCTACATTAAATCTGCCCTCCATAAGTGTTCATAAATTTCAGCCATAGTCAATCTACTGTCATACCAAAAACTCACATTACACTTCTTCCCCTTTTCTTCTCTCTCTGCCTTCTTCCCAGGTTTGGATCTTACAACTCAGGAATCTTCACTGGAGAGCTCTTTCTACTCTCTATCATATTTCAGCATAAGTGTATTTGTTGGTTCTTTTTTTTTATTTAAAAGAGAATAAAACAAAAGGGGGCAGTACAGAGCAGATCAGAACAGGACAACATAAGCAACACAGTACTTTACATGAAGTCAACTGGACATCAACAGTAGCTAACACCATATCTCTTACTCTGCTATAGTTGAGCATAGCTTCAATTACAATAATATCAAACATAACCCATTTGTTGGTTCTTAAAAAGTCATCTTAAAAATATCCATTTGCAAGACATATTCCTTCATCCTACATACACTCAATCTCTCTTAGGTAAACATTCTAGTAGAACACTATGTATATTTATACACTCCCATTTATTGTATTATTTAATATTTTTTCTGTTTCTTTCATCAATCTGAGAACTATGAAAGTGAAGGACCTATTTTGTTCTTTATTTACATCCTCTTTGAAAATGTAAATGTATATATATATAGATAGATACAGCATATATATATGTAATATATATATGCTAAAGAGGGATGTACAAATGTGACAGATAATAACAGAGAACAGAAAATAAATACCTTAATTGATGTTACAATTTTTTAAAAAATAATTTTTGTTTTAATAAGATCAAGAAGTTAGAATAACTGATCTTATTAATAATTACTATCAGTTTTTTTCAAAAATAATATACCTCTAATAAATGTTAAATAATTGTAATACTTTATTTAAAATGAGTTATGGAAAACACATATTTATTATTTGATCAAATAAATTGATATATATTAATAAATGTTGAAAATATATATAAATGTTTTGATGAACATTGTTGAATAAATTTAGTTCTTGAAATATTATTGAAAGCCTTATGATAATATACATTAGAAGCTGCTAGAAAGTGTATTTTACATATGTTGATAATGGCAACTTCTTTTATTAAAACATCAAGTCAATAATGTAGTCAGAAACATGTATTATTTGATAGGTATTGAGACATTTCCCGACATTAGTATTCCATGAAATAAACCTCATAAAACAATGCATAAGTTAACATTTCATAAATGCCAGAGTTCTTTTTAAGTATTATCAATATGTTATATTAAAGTAAAATTTACATCTTCCTGTGAAGATATAATCTGATACATTAGCCAAATAGCTGCATCTTTGTTCTCCTAACATTTGTCCAAATCTTCAGGAATCAACAAAGATCTTTAAAACAGAGTAAAAATGCAATAAATATTTACTTCTACAAGTTTACCCAATCCTAACTCCTAATCATGTCTTATTTATGTTATAAAACAGAATTTAAAATATTAAAATAATGTAGTGGAAAGGACATTAAAAATGTGCTACGTAGAGTTTCAGGTCTCTATTAACGTCTTACATACCTGATGAGTAGTTAAGAGTGGAAGCATATATAGGACACAGCAATATACGAGTCTTCTCTTGGCATTGCTGATACATTACAACAGTCTCACAATGTGCTATGACAAAGTCCCATGGGTTTTAAAATAAAATCGTAGAATACTCATGGTACTTTCAGGAGCTATGTGCCTCACAGGTGGTACTTCTGAATGATAATCCGAGAAAAACAAAACTGTGTAAATGGGCTATTAAGCAGGTCACCATTTTATATTTACTTATAATGTCTTTTCTATATTGATTTATTGCTTCTTTTAATTATGCACCTATAATTTATACTATTTCTATTAGTGAGATGTGACACACTCCAACAAGCAAAAATTAAGTTCGTCTTTCTTACCCAGATCTCTGTAACCTTAACTCATTTACAACTTTAATAACTTAAAATAAATTTAACAGAACCAAGCATGCCCTTATTACAAGATTTAATTATTCCAAACAATATGGCATTTATTTGTCCCTGTAACCATTAAAATGTAATAGATATTTCCTTTGCTAATATAGCATGAACACACAGAATAAATGACATTTTAAAAGTAATTAACGTAATTTCCCCAGTAAATATCTTTTCTCCTATGATGAGGACCATGCCTCTTGATCTGACCTCATGATGCATGACATTCTTATTTTATAACACATGTACTGTTGTCTTATAACTGTCTTCTTTTATGTCACTTTTACAGTCTAAATTATGCATATCACAAATGCAGGTGCATGAGACAGCGTTGGAGAAACAGTTATTCATGACAGTCTACTATCGAGGCCGTAAATCAATTTCATCACATTTTTGTTTAAGACTAAGGCATGCTTTTTGTATCCATGAATCAGATTATTTAGTGAACATAGTCAATATTTATTTTAAAACAAATAATATCACCATTGTAAAAACTAGTCATTTCCCAGTTTCATATCCAGTTTCACATATTGCCATCCTGTTCCTTTTGAATATTTTACAATCATTCTATTATCTTCTAATAATGGAACCTGTAATTTTCCATGTTTGATTAAAATCATGTAGTGGTAACTATTTTGGTCAAAGGTCTTTCAATAGCTTTCTGTTATTTTAATAATTTATATTTTAACTGGATTTTTAGTGATAGATAAAAAAGAAATTGAATGTTGTATTACTCTTCATATTCATGCAATCCATAAACACTGTGGGCAAAAATCTATTCATGGAAGCTATATTTCAATTGATAGATTAATTTCCAGTATAATACATATTTCGGAGTTGTATTTCTTCTTTCTTTTGTATTGATTGTATACATATGTGCAGATATGAAAATCTAACTGATTTTAGGTGATTGGAACGCTGTGATGAATAGAACAAATTCCATATATAAGCTCATGGGCTTAAATATAGAAGCCATTAAAATATATAATTCAAACTCATAATGTATTAATTATTTAAAGCAAAGAGACACCAAAAGAAAAAAAAAACAGAGTCTTTTTCAAATTAAAGTAATTGGGAATATGTCCCAGATGATAAACGTGTAAAAAGAGACGTCAATGGAAAAAGTATTGGGGTCTTTGGCAAGTTTGAAGGAGACTAGTGAAGGTGCTGGTGTGCTCGGAGTGCAGAGCAAAGATAGTGGCAAGAAACAGACTTGAATAATGAGCAGAAATCAAAACCTTAACAGTCTTGTGGCTGTGCCACTATGGTTTGCTCAGATAATGTCTTTCTCCAAGATCCTTTGTCCTTCTTTAATCTTTGTTCTTTGCTGTTTAAATGTCATTGCTTTCAGAGTTGTGCCGGGGCAGATTGTGAACAGTGTTCTACCTCTCTGAATGCTGATTTGACAGCGATCATGTAAAGTGATAAAGCAGTGATCTTGTGTGGTTTTCAAGATCTGGCCTTTGCTTAACAGAGGCTACGTCAGACCACTATTATAACACAAACTGCGCTCTCCACTTAAAAAAAACCAGAAATTTCTTCAACTATTGTCTTAGAAATGGTGTTTTATATATAGTGTTTGCATTTAAGTGTCTTTCACCTTAGCGTTCCTGTAAAACTATTATGTGACGTATAAGGACGTCAATCTGAAGAGAATATGAGGACAAATTAAAATTACCGATGTAGAATTTTTATCTCAGTACTAAAACATATAGGTTCTCAATAAATATCAACTCTTTCTGTTTGAATTTTATTTACCACACACTGGATTAGGAGCCTCATTTGTGAATTATGCAAGGCTAACCATTTATTTTTATTTTCCTTTCATCCATAAATGAATGGATTATTTTATAATTATTATAAAGTCTTATGATAACACGGTATGGATTTTTATACCAACCTTCTAAAATAGCCATATGTTTGCTGAAAGTTATCTCTTGATGATCATCTATGGCAAGAGCTCTCATCCTTGGTTGCTCAAGAGAATTACCCAAAGTGCTCTAAAGAATGACCAGATTTCTCCTAAGATCAATCAAGTCATACTCTTAAGGGCAGATACTCTGTGATTTCTATTTTTAAAGCTCTCTGAGTTATTTCAATGGGCAACCAAAGTTAAGATCCACTGTTCTGGAATACTGCAATGATGCCAGAATTATTGTGAAAAATGCACTTACCTTTTCAAAACTTGTCCTTACCTTTTGACATCCTGTTCTATTTGCAGTCCCAAAGGAATTGTCAGCTTCGTCATGAA
The DNA here is from genome assembly GCA_004027295.1 of Dolichotis patagonum. Classification (NCBI taxonomy): domain Eukaryota; kingdom Metazoa; phylum Chordata; class Mammalia; order Rodentia; family Caviidae; genus Dolichotis; species Dolichotis patagonum. The sequence goes on from PVJX010000806.1 coordinate 171,864, forward strand.
CCCTTTCTATTGAAAGTAACCTTGACTCTTTAATGTACTTTATGCTGTTTTCATTATAGTGCTTATAAAATCAGTAATCTATAACAGAAGGTAAAGTAAAATATTGTACACTTTTTTAAGATAAGGTTGTTTTTGAGGGAAAGATAATTTCTAGAACTTTCATAATGCAGTAGAGTATTTCTGTAGTACATGATTTAATTTACAACAAAATTAAAATGAATAAATTTCTGTATAATTATACTTTAAAATTTTATACCTAGTCATGAAACTGTATGTAAAACTACATATGCCAATACATCTATTTTTAATATGTATTTATATTGGTTAATATATATCAATATACATATAAGAATATAAATGTAGGTATACTTATCATTATAGTGTAGATCTTAGATGTCCCTTTAAGGTTTGTGTTGCTATGGTTGACCTTGGCTGTCAAATAGACTGGACTAAGGAATAACTAGGGAATTACTAAAGCACACTTCTGGATGTGTCAGTGACAGTGTTTCCAGAGATGCTTAGTGTGTATAACAGCAAACTGACAAGAGAGATGTGGGCAGTATCATTCTATAGGCTGTGAACCCAAATGAAACAGGAACAGAAAAAAAAGAAAGCCCTTCATGGCAAGCTCTCTGCTTCCTGGCTTGTAAAAAACATTTGGATGACTCTTCTTGAATTCAGAACAATTACCTCTGCATTAGTTAAACTGGGCCCTATCTCCATGTACTGACATGTACAGAGCTGGCTAAGCTCTTTCCTTCTCCTTTCAGTCGACTCTAAGCAATGTAAATAGGGATAGCCGAGATCCTGATGTACAAGCTTTAAAACCGGATGACAGTTTCCTGTTTCCTTACATCATGTCTCCTATAAACAGTTGAGCACTGTGGGATGGCAGAGCCACAAAGCTCCAGGAATTCCAACTGGGGCTTGCATCCCAAGATGAGCGGCAATGACTTCCCAGGGCACAGAAGCTTACACATCAAAAATGGAAGCAACAGCATCCTAAATATTTAAATATTTAAATGTTACCTCGATTGAGTTATTCAGATTGGTCTTTCTGCATACGCTTCTCTTATGTATTATAGAGGTGTCTTCTGGCCTCTTAGCTAAGCCTAGCTCACAGACTCACATAATTCCCACCATCCTCACAGGCACTCATCCTCAAGTCACTCCCTTCTTCATGAGTTAATAAATTCTGGGTGATCCCCTGGATCAAAGCCTTTGTTCTGTGAGCCCTCACCTGGAACAGACTTAAGACATCCTGACTGCCCATAACTGTGAATATGTCTTAGTTTCTTTATTGTCACTGCAGGTTGCACTGGAGAAGGTAGATTAAAATTAACTCACTGGGATTCCAATAACATTTCAATGGGATAACAAACATAAACTTCGCAGACCATGAGGAAAATGGAAAAAGAGATTGCAATGCTTGGATTACAGTACTGGCAGACATGAGGTGACCATTTGTCCCTCCACCCTCTGCCATGATGTTTCTGCTTTGACATAGGTCTCAAAGCAATGGAACCAGAAGATCAAGGAATAAAATTTCTGTAACTGGGAATAGAAATAAATCTTTCTTCTTTAAAATTTTAATTATTATTATTCTCAGATATTTTGCCCTAGCGGCAAAAATGTAATACATATCTGTTAACAATTTGATACCAAATGTGACATTATTATCGGGAGGTGAATTTGGTTCCGAGGTGAGGCCTGCTGGGAAGTCTTCTCATCATTGCAGCTGTGCTCTGGAAGGGATATCGGTACTGTGACCTCTCTTCCCTCCCACTCCCCTTTCCTAATATTAGACAAAGAGTATCTCTTGGCATCCCTGTGTGTCATAATGTACTGTGCTTCCTCAGGCTCAAAGCAAAGGGAACAATTAAACATGCATTGAAACCTCCAAAACTACGAGCCAAGTATATCCTTTTTTTATGCATCGTAGATATTTTTTACAGCCACAGAAAGCTAACCAACACACATATTTATCCAGTGCATAAGTGTGCAATTTAATACCATATTGAGCTTTAAGTAAATGAGTAATATATGATTTATAAATCCATAATATTTTCTTTGTCATTTAAATGTAATGGATGTTTGATGCTAATTTTTGTACTGATATCACTGCATTTTTAGAAACAGTTCTTTATATACTAGACAATGAAAATTACAATATGTTTATAGTTCAGAATAATTGCTCAGGAAGAGAGAAAAAGGCAATGAGTTTAATCTCATATAATATGTTTTTCAGAAACTGAAAGGAGGAGATAGTTTTGCAAAGAAAACCAGGCAGTTGCATTAAAAATATAAATTCTAGTTTGCAACCTGAGAAGCACTTATTGACTGTTTTATGAAAAAGTAAAACAAGTTTTCATAAACAAATAGGAAGAGAATAACAATAATTGTTACACAGTGTGTCATTATTTTTAAAGTAATCAGTACAAGACATATGCCCAAGAGATTATTATGAAGAAGAAATTAAAAAGATAATACAAAGAGAAAGATAATAACATAAACTTTATTTTCTACAAACTCAGATAAATTATTAATATACATGAAATAAATTAGCATATAAATTGAAATATTTTTAAAACAATGGAATATGTAATTTGGGAAGTATTTGAACTTCTTACTCGCTATATGTCATATATTGTTATACATTGGGTGCAGTAAACCAAAACCATGTGATACTTAAGTTTGTGTATCTGAATTATCTCACTGAATACTATGTACACAAGTTGTATCCATGTACCTAAAAATGACTCAAGTATATCTTTATGCCAGTGATTTACTCCGTTATGTTCAAATGTTGATAGATGTATATGCTGTGTCTAAAATATAAGTTATAAATTGCACAGCTATAAACATAGGGAAGCATGTATTGCTCTAATATAACTTTGACTCTGGAAATGATGCTTAAAGGGAAATAGGTCAAATGGAATTTCACCTGTTCCTCCTTTATATTTATGTTCATGTAAAATACATAATCAAGGTGAAGTAAACAGTATTTCCCAGCATATTGATCTAAAAAGGTATTAAATATTTATTTCATGTGAAAATAGCTGGATAATAACAGGTTCAAACCAATAACCAAACCTCCTCTTCCTAGTTGCGTAGTCATTGGTGGTTCAGAAGAAAGACGGTGAAGCTCTTAGAAAACAATAAAACTTTGCCTTGAATTCTCTTGTCAGGAGGGAACCATAAGATAACTGGAAAGTGCTTATAAAATATGTCCTCAGAGAATTTTATCTACCCAATCACTGCTATGAAGAAGTCTACAATCTGAAGATGTAGCATTAAGATAGACATATTGAGAGGATTAAAATTAATGAAAGTAGCAAAAAGGTCATGAATTTTTTTTGAGGATTTAACTGCTAATGTTTGTTTGTTTTGTGGTGCCAGGAATTGAATTCATGACCTGGTACTTGCCAGGCAGGCACTATGCCTGAGCTACATCCCTGGATAATTGGTCAACTTTTAAGGAAATATTTTATATGCAGTAGACTTTTACACAGGAACACTTGAATTCAATTGTGTAATTTAACTGTATGGTTTTGACTGAGAATGTTCCCCAAATGTGGAGTTTTTGGAAGATGATTGAATCATTGGGTTTATATTGCTCCCTTGCTGTGGGAGGACGGATCTGGTCAGAAGAGGAGAAACCTTGGGGCATAACCTGTAAGAGTGTATCTTCCACCCCAGGTCCTTGCATCTCCATTTGCTTCCTGACTGCTATGATGTGGGCCGTTTTCCCAGGCCTACCCTTCCTTAAGAATGACAAACATAGACCGAACCGTCTCAAACTTTTGCCAAAATAAAGTTCTCCTTCTTTAAATTGTGGATGTGAATTGTTATGCTTCAACAATAAGAAAAGTGACTAAACCAGATTTTGGTATGCAGAGTGGGCTCATTGTTGTGAACATACAGCGCAATATGGTTTAAAACCCATTGAAACTGGTTTGCAGGAGGAGTTTGGAAAGATTTGAAAATACTATGAAAACCCAGAAAAACTGTAAGTCAAGCTTGATGGAAGAATAGGGTCATATCTCACAACACCAGAAGACTGATAGAAATGCAGATAGTAATACCCAGGCTCAAGGGACTTAATTTGAAAACAAAGACTTCACAAACTAACGGCCATTTGTGCCATATTCTGATGGAAAATTTGACTTTATTTTGCTCATAACCTGAGACTTTATGGAGACTGAAGTTAAGGATGCCACCTTAATTGATCTGGGGGAGGAGATTTCAAGGCAACAGCTGTTCATACTGTGGCATGGTGTTATGATTGATACACTGTGTCAACTTGAGAAGTTCAGAAGTTTAACTAAGCCACTCATCAGAGAACCAGGGTCTTTGCTTTGTGAACATCCTGGGCCTGTGCGAGAGAAGGGTATGGAGATTGTGAGCTCCCTACACCTGCCCTCAGAGGGTGGAAGGTTCCGTACAATGAAAGGGAGGAGAAAAGCCTTGCTTTCTCCCCTTGTGCTCTGGTGGCTCCTGCTGTGCTCCAGCACTCTGAGCTGTTACCTCTGTGCCATGACACCCTGCCTTGGAGCCAACCAATTTTGGACTGAAACTCCACAAACTGTGAGCTAAATAAACCTTTCCTTCCTTAGTTTTGGGTGTTGGCCATTTTGTCTCAGCAATGACAGAAAAGTAACCAAGACAGGTGGATATTGCTTGCTGCTTTTTGTGAGATTTATACTGCGAAACAAAAATGAATTCCATTTAAAAGGTTTTGATTTGCCAGAAAAGAAATGACTATAAAACTGGAACAGAGGAGAGGCTTATTATTAGAATGATTAATATTAAAAACACAATACCAAACAGTATCAGTACAGTAGCAAAGATGCCTTAACAGCATACTTGGAATCAACAATATCCCACTTTTTCCAGGCTCAAGGTCAACCATAAAAGAGTTTTCAGGAGCTCAGCCATCCAAGCCCTCAAAAGCACCTTCATCAATGATTCAAATGGAGTGGGCAACTGCTCCAGTTAGCAGGAGACATAGTACACGTGATGCTGATGTTACAGACACGCAGAATTCAAGAGTTGTGGAGTGAGGGACAGTTACATCCCGATTTCACATAAAGACCTCACAGTCCAGGCACCACTGCCCCGAGAGGATTGAACCTGAAGCTCTGTTAGTGAAGACAAAAGTACACTGTAGACTCGCAGAAGCTGAAGAATTTATGAACATGAAATATCTGCCAAAAATTGCAGTGATTGGGGCTACACTAAGAGGCCATGAGAGTTACAACTGGCAGCGCAGTGCAGAGGGTCCAAGCTCTCTGGAGGACACATTTCACCACAGCTTGCCATTGGTGCTGGACACAGAGCTCTAAATTTGATGTTTGTTCTGCTGCATTTTGATCTTGCTTTGGCCCATTCTTTTGGGAGCCGGACTGTTTACATCATGATGTTGCATGTCTGCAATATTTAACTTTATTTTTTCTTTTAACAGGGGCTCAGTACTAAAAGTTCGCTTGAGTTTCAGAAGAGACTTAGTACTTGAGCTTATCAGCAATGCTGGAACTGTGAAGCCTTCTTACTGATGGACTAAATGCTCTTTGCATAGAGAAGACATGTGTGTGCATCTTGTAGGGACCAGAGGTAAAATATTATAGTTTAAATTGGTAACATGCTCTCAGACCCTCATGTGCTCATAGGTGACTTTTGGAGAGTGACTTAATTATAGACACCAGATAGCTCTCTTGCTGCTAACAGATGGGGTTATGGTCAAAGAAGTGAAACACTGGGGACATAGCGCAGATTATATTTCCATTCCTGGCTTCTCACATACCTCTCTGCTTTTTGGCCACAGTGATGTGAGCATATTTCCTTCTCTAGTTCCTTCGACTGTAGCCACTTGTCTTGTATCCAACTGATAAACATGAAATTAAACTTAGGAAATACATGAGCCAACGTCAAAAAATAAAAAAAGAATAGAATAAAACTCCTTCTATTAAGTCACGGGAGTAGGTGCTGCACTCCCAGTAATGAGAAAATGACTAGAACACTGAGGGTTTGAATTTTTGTTTCATTAAATTTTAATCAATTTGTAATTAAATATATAAATGTGACCGGTGCCGACACATTCAAGGGTTCAGATTTTGCCTCTAGCCTTACTTTATATGTAGTTGAACAGGGAAGTCATGTAGGAAACCCCCATATTCCATTGTTGGGCACCTTGATTTGAAAACCCAAATGTTTCTTCTTGTATTTTCTTTAAATTAGTAGTTTCTCTCAATACTCTGAAAGCACACAGAGAAAAATCAAATCATTATAGCCTTCTATATACATTTGTAATCTAGTGTATTTCTCCAGTCTCATCTGTTTCTTTGTCATCTATAATTTCTCCTTTTTTTGTTAGATTCTGATATAGTGGTACTATGGACTGTATTGGGCTCCTACCCCCACCCAGACTCATATGTTTACTCTCTAGTACTCCATGGATTGTATTTGGACAGACGTTCTTCAAAGAGGTGACTAAGGTTACATGAGAGCATATGATCTTATTTTAAGGATGGGTTTCCTTAAAAGAAAAGAAAGAAATATAGAAGGAAGACCAGATGAAAACGTAATAAGAAGGTGATGGTGAAAAAGTGAACAACAGAGACATAAGGAAATACCAATTTTAGTATTATCTCAGCCTGAATTTGAAATCTCCTGATTATGAGAAATAAATTTTCATTATGCAAACCACTCAGTTTAAACTTATTTGATGACAGAGGTGTCTTTGTTGAGCAGCTATGCACACACCAAAGTGTATCTTCTTGTACTTTATAAAATTAGAACAGAATGCAAAAGGAGGAGTTAGTTGGCCCCTACATTGTTGCCTTCCTTTTGCTACAGTGGGTGAATTTTAGGGCTGCCATTGCATGTGGCCAGCCAACTCCAACTTCAGCTTTTCAGTGCAGCCTCACACCTGTGACTCCAGCGTGAACTTCCGGTCTTCAGTCTTGGCCGACACTGCATTCGTGATCCTTTTCATTCTGAAGCCTAAACCTTCTTGGACCAAAGAGCTGGTGGATCGTCTAGCTCACCAGTGTGCAGGTGGCAATTGTGGATTATCTAGCCTGCAATCTTACAGACCTATTTAATAAATCTCTGTCCCATTGTCTACCATTTTTCTATGCATCTATCTATATCTACCAATCAGCTATCTGCATTTTTTTCTATCAATTCTGCTACTCTAGAGTAATCTACAATGAATCCTGTTAGTGTTATACAGGTCCTGACGCAGCATGCTACTTTTGCACTAATTTGACTGCGAGCTAGATGGTGACTTCTTAAAACAGTTGACCAGATACGATTTTCGGAAAAGTGATTAACTATTCTTTCCCCTCAGTGGACAAACCAAAGAGAATTTCTTTATTAACAAGTTTGCTATTCCAAAACTTTCACTGAGAATAGGTGTTAGAGGATTTATTGAAATCACCTTGTCTTCACATTGCTCAGACACTTCCTGTTACTGACTGTAATAACTTGTCATCTAAAGGATTCACACTCTTACTGTAGGAATCACACCACAGACAGTTATACACCACAGACAGTTTAGTCACTTGCTCCCAGGATTTGTTCACTATTTTAAGAGGACAAAATTAGCTGAAAAATGTGCATATTTTCACAAATGATCTTTTTGAAACTACAGATTAGATTAATCCAGGTGGTCACAAATCTACATATCAAAAAGCAAATAAAGGAATTCTTTTGAAGTGGAAGACAAGCCCATATTTTGAACCAAGTTAGTGAATGTACTATAAAGTTTAAGCATGTTACATAAAGAATATATGAGTGCGTGTGTATGTGCTTTATTTGGAGTATTCAAACAAATATAAATTTAATGCAGAAACACACTGAAAATAAATGATGAGCTTCAAATTGATCTTCAACATGGTGTAACTAATTTATAAATTGTATACTCAAATTATAGGCAAGTTTATCATCCTATAACTTTGTTTTCTTTCAGATTTAACTCAATATTCATAAAATATAAATGATAAAATCAGAAACCTAAGGGTATTTTAGTATAACTATTGTGTTTGTAAAACATTGCCTTTATACAACACAGAGCTAGTAAAATATAGTTGTCAAATAATATTTATATACTAATGATCAACTCATAGTAATAATAAAAGAAAATAAGAGAGAATAGTAGGGCCAGGGATATAGCTCAGTGGCACAGCACCTGCATGGCACGCACAGGGTCCTGAGTTTTATTCTCTGTACCAAAAAAAAAAAAAGACAAGAGAAAGGGACAATAATAAGACAAATATGAAAATTTCTCCAGAAATTGTTATATATATATATATATATATATATATATATATATATATATATCTGGTATTATCACAGAATTTCATTCCCAATCCCCCCTGCATACCTATTTCTCCTTGTGACCAAACAATGACTAATCTCCATCTGTCACTAAGTAATTTTAGTTTTTTCAAGATTATGTATGTCCATGTAGCCATAATGCATTTTTTTTGTTCTACTTTGTTGTCAGTATTATTATTCTGAGTTATCCACATGATGTCTCAATTTTTTTTCATTTTTATTGCTATTGATGAATATATGTTTTTTCCATTTGGGGTTATTACAAGTATCTCTAAGATAAAAACATAGGAAAACCATATTTCAGTCATATTTAAAATTTTTAAAAGCTGAAAAATTACTGTTCAATGATATATATAATTTGACATTTTCACCAGAATTATATGAGACCTGCATTTCTCCTAAATCTTCAGCGACTCTTGGTATGTTCAAAAATTTTAATTTTAGCTAAATTAGAAATATTCAGTGGTATCTTAAGTTAAAATCTGTATGCTCCTGGTAATAAGAACTAGTCTATTTCTGTGCATGAACCTATTTGTCCCTTGTATATGTGTCTTAATTAAAAGTAGGTTCAATATTTATCATATTTTAATTGTGGTGTTTACTGAGTTTTGAAAGTCATTTAAATATTCTCCATACACTTTCTTCATAGTATGTATAAATGTATTCTTTCAATTTATGCATGATCTAATTATTTTCATGGTAAGATCTTTGTAAAACAGATATTTGAAGAAGCAAGTTACATTCTTTATTCTGAATGAACTATGCTTTTATATAGTATGTTTTAAAATAATCCCTCAATTTTTAGGAGATAGATGTGTTTAACTTTATTTGAACATTATATAATATATACATATACAGAAAAACACATGGTGCTATATTAATATGCATAATTTTATTTTTTGTATTAATTAACAAATAAATATGAATCAAAAGCTTTGTTAAACTAGAGGACATCAAAATGTCTCTTTTTCTTTCTTTAAATATTTCATAGTTTTAATCTCTACATTAAATCTATGATTTACTTGTAATTAAGTTTTGTATGTGACATGAAATGCGTAGGTTTTTTTGTTTATGTATGTGTAAGACCTAAGCATTTTTTGAAAAGTTTTGTTTTTAATCTCTACTAGAATACTTTTTAGAAAAATAATCCACCAAATATGTGTAGGTCTATGTATTAAAAGCAACTTTATAACTTTGATCTCTCTGTCTAGTATTTTGGCACTAGTAGTACATTTTCTTCATTACTAATTTTGTGACACAATATGAAAGAATGTCTCACTAATTATTCAAAGTAGTTGTCATTCAAAGTTGAATTGAATTGTAAGTTCTGTGTGTTTTCATGTGGAGTTTACTAGAATCAAATTGTCATTTTCTGTATAAACACCCTACATGTATTTTGATTGAAATTGCTTTGATTCTATAATTTCCTTTGGGAGAAAGAACTTATGTATCTAGGAAAACGATATAGCTAACCATTAACTTAGTAATCATTTTTAGATCAAAAATATTTTATACATTCTAGTGTACTGGAATTGCTCGTACCTTGTCTACTTTGTCCCTCAATATTTCATTAATTTTTATGCTATTATAAAGAAATAGTAATTTACCAACTGGTACAAATGCAATTGATTTTTGTATGTTTATATAGTATAACATTGCTAAATTTACCCATCAGTCCTAAGTGATTCTTTTTTTGTTGTTGTTTTTGTTGTTGTTGTTTGTTTTTGCAGTACAGGCACCAAACTAAGTGCTATCACAGCAAGCCACATTGACAGCTGTTTTCAAACTTTGTATTTTTGAGACAGGGTTTCACTAAGTCATTAAGTTGCCCAAGTTGGGCCTGAAATTTTGTTCCTCCTGCCTGAGCTCCCCAATGTGCTGGGAGTATAAATGTGTGCTGCCATGCCTGGTTTGAATTTTTTTTAGTAGATTCTCCACATTTTTCTCCTTACAAGATTATGCTGACTACATGTTTATTACTTTCAGCTATTGATTACTTTGACTTCATCTTCATGCCTTATTACATTGACTATAACCTGATCACAACATTTAATACATAAGAATTCTCAGTCTTGTTTTGCTGTTTATCTTACAAGCATACTATTTTAATTCACTATTAAGATATGGTTAATGAAACTGAAGGTGCAATGGAGACCACGGGAAGTTGGAGATGCTGGGAACATGAAATGTCTGCGGAGGAAAACCACAGGGGTCAAGCGGAACCAGCCCAAGAGAAAGTGTGTGTGGGTTGCAACCGGCAAAGCCATAAGGTTGAGACTGTCTATGCCTCTTTCAATTCGTATCATATCACCATGCCCTCTGCACATTTAATATTTGTCCTGCTTGACTTCCGTCATGCTTTGTCTTTTTTCTATCCTTGTTCCTTCCTTTCAGGATGAGAATGATTACCCTGTACCTCTGCACCTTGGGAGCATGGAACTTGCTGTTTCTACTCTTAGAGGGGTTCACAGCTAAAAAATAGCCTTGAATCTCAGAAGAAACTTTGAACATGGATTTACAAGTGCTGCTAGAACCACTGAGACTTTGAATAAGGCATTAGCATATTTTTATTGTGTATGGGAATGTATAATCACGTTAAACAGAGTTATTACTCTGTTATTGTTTATTTGGAGGTTAAATATGCTTTAAAGAGATGATTTGTTGTCAGTTGGGCAAGAGATGGTCTTGTGCTAGTTATTCTGCTTGTCACTATGACTGGATTAAGAGGCTCTTGTCATAAAACAATTGAATTTTGAGGGTATTACCTCAGTATGTGTTAACCCTTTTATGACTTTATAACTGAAGGGTCTATGGGTGGGACCCAGTTTGAGAGATTACAATAAGGCATGACTTTGGAAACTATACTTTATTTCTTCAAAACTAAGATGTAACCCAAAAATAAGCCCTAGCATTATTTTGCAGTATGCTTATAATATAACCCCTACCCTAAAAATAAGCTCAAGTTAAGATTTCTAACCAAACCCAGAGAGATGACTTTAATAAGTCAGTTATAGTGCACATGAACATTATAATTATAAAATAATACATCATTAACATTTATTCTTAAAATAAATACTAATATAAATTCTAACTACTTGTAATAGCCAAGTGGGTTCCTCTGGATAAGAGGTAAATGCCATTGTAAACAACAAACTTGAGACTTATTACTAAATGACCAATTGACATGCAGACACAATGCACAAAGCACATGCACGCCTAATAAACAATGCACATGATTGGGTCAAATATGAATCTTCATAGTTCACTATGTGGTGTCCTATAATACATATATTAAATGCACTCATGTGAAATGAGGAAATGTTTTCTGCGTTTTTGGTGCCTACAATTTTTCTTCACTTTTGTGTTGACCATCATTCTTAACTGTCATCATTTTTGTTGACATTTATTCACATAAGTCTTCAACTAACACTTACTTGCATGGAAACTTTGTGCAGCCTAACCTGCAAAAGGTCGTGTTTTGGATGAAGGACTCATGGAATAAAGTCACTGACAGCTGTGTTCCCAATGCAGTAAGATCAGGCTACATGGACAAGAAAGTGCTCATTTAAAGAGTATTGCTGGGCAGGAGAGACTGGAATCAATGGTTCTATAAGAAAGGGAAATTCAAGAAATGCAGGTCAGAATTCAGAGTTTGGAAAGTTATGACAGTGTCTCAGAAAATGACATGATTGTATTTGAATTAATGTAAATTTTTACATGAATAAATGTGGATTTTTTTGAACTTGAAAATATGTAGATTTTTAGTACCTAAATAAATAAGTAAACATATCTTATTGCATATGAAAAATTAAGATATCACTTGAAAATAAGCCTTGTGTCTTTTGGAGCAAAGACTAATATGAGACCGTCTCATTTTTGAAGAAATACACTATCTTGTACTTGGCTCCCTTCCTCTCATGCTGTTTTGCTCCCTGCTCCCTGGATCCACGAGCTAAACAGCTTTCTTCTGCCTGGTTCACCACCATGAAGTTCCTGACTTGCAGCCAGCCAGTCATGGACTGAAATCTTGGAGACTGGGAGCCCAGATAGATGTCTCCTCCTTTACTTTGTATGTGTCAGGTACTTTGTTCCAGCAACAGGACGAGTGACGAATACAGTAGGATTGTTCCAAGTGCTCAAAGGTGAACCTATTCATTGGCCCTCAGTAAGCTTCTGTCCTGGCTGGCAATCATTGCCATTTCTTGGTGTATAAATGCTTCACTTTCAGCATGCTTCTATCTCCCTGTGACATTTCCCCATGCCTGTCTTTATTTACACTAATTTTTTGCAGGGGCACTAATCATGTAGGAAAAGTGACCATGTCTATTCCAGCACTGCTTCATCTTGATTATATTTTCTCTGACTCTTTATAAATAAGGTCACATTATAAGCTATTGAGACTCAGGACTTTGATATTATTTCTAGAGACACAATTCAGCCACTAACAGACACGCTTGTGTCCCAAATGCTTCACAGGACTAAACCACAGAACAACACCTTAAAAGGCTATTCATCTTTACAAATGCAGGGTGAAAATAAATAGGTCTTTCACTTCAAGAAGAAAAGGTTATTTCGAACGGTAGTTCTTTAATGCAATGCTTATATTTTATTAATAATTAATAAATGATTAATGCAGATTGCTTTCTTCCAAATAAATTATCAGAATGTGTTATAACAGATGTGAATAAATCATAGGCTCTAGTTCATGAGTTGTTTGCACAAATGTCAAGAATATAATATATTTAAATATTAGTTACGTGCCTGAAATATGGGTTAGAATTCAATCATAACATATTAACCACTCTTTCTATCAATGAGTTATTAATTATTGAAATTCACCATGTTATGAAATGACTTTCTGCTTGTTTTATTGTTTAAATCATGAATTTATACTGATTTCATTTCTCTTTTCTATTAATTATTATATAATTGCATTGGGAAAAAGCATCATCTACTAGAATTAAAGGCAATCAAAAACAACAATATAGTAAAAACATTGTGTTACATTTCTTTTCTCATTTAAAAATGGAATCATTTATTCAAATGACTTTAAATTGTTTTCTTACTGGAAATAATATTGACGAGAATGATGACCATTCACTCACCGTCACAGTCACCGTCCTCATTCTCGTTGTCACCATCATCATCACCCTCATTACTCCTGGAGAGCAATTTGAACAGTGCTTTACAAAGTTTCATTCCAATCCAAAATAATTTCAAGAATCAACTTATTCTACTTCTCATTTTACACATGAGGAACTTTATAAAATGCTTTGTAAAATTTCAGGACATGGTCAGTGGGTAAGAAATGCTATTACTACTAAAACAAAATCTAATTCTTTGGACAACATGATTAATCTTACATTTCAGGAGGTTATGGGCTGTAGGTCAATGAAATTTGGAGAATTCATGTAGTTAAGAGCATGATGATTCACTCAAGTTCTTAGAATTTAATGTCTCCCACTTGTAATCTGGAAGTATTAAGGATAATATCTACTATATGTATAGTGCACATAGGGAATCAGTTTTCAGTGCCTTACAAGTATTTGCTCTTCAGAATAGCAAAACACAGTAAATCTTACATTGTTGTGCATGGATGGCAGTAGTTTTGCTTTGTTTTGTGTGCCTTCACCTTCTTTTTTTTTTTCACCAGGAATCAAATTCAAGACCTTGCACTTGTCAAATAAGCACTTATGCCACTGAGTTTTATCTGCGACCCCATGGATGGAAATAGTGACACACAGTGATCTTAAATAAGTTTTCTAAAATAATTTTTCTAAAGATTTTATAATTAGTCGTACTTAAATGTGAAACCAAATTTTGAGTGCAAATAGTCTGCTCCTAACAATTTTAATACTATATGCATTTACAAATATACAAACATATATGTATGTAAGTAAATTTCACTGACATCAGAAATCAAATTTTGGGTGCAAATTATCTGCTCCTAACTATTTTAATACTATACACATTTACATATAAACAAACATATGTGTATGTAAGTTGTATTGACATCAGAAATTTCTACTGATCTCACGGTCTGAGAATCTGTGACTCTGCCTTGCAAATAGTACTTGTATGTCTAAGTCTTTGCTTTACTCATAAAAACATTTTATCATAATTTGTGCTCCAATGTTTTGTCAAAAATATAGCAGTTCCTGTCAACTTGAAAAATGTAACCAATCACTGACATGTTTGACAGATATTTTTTATAATGTTAATTGAAACAAGGAAGCAGAGTAGGCAGGTCTAGCATTTTCTTGAGTATTTCCATAATACTATTTTATTCTTTTTTCCTATCTGTGTCTCGAGTACCTGGTCTACAAATGCCAAAATACAATGTGCTAACATCAAAGGGAGTAAGCTCTTCTCATGATTTACAGCAGGAATGTACCCAAGGGCTCGTGAGTTCATATGCAAGGCTTTTGGAAGATAACTGAGTCAGCAGCGACTTACTGGGAAATAGAGTCTGATTTAAAAAGAGAAGTTATTAGGCTGAGATGTGAAATGGCAAATCTCCCATCTCTGTATAACCCTTTGCTCAGTCCTTCCTTGGGTTTACTAAATTCCATCCTGACCACCATGACATGAGCAGGTTTCCCCCTCCCAAGCCCTTGCACAGGGTCATTCTGCCTTAGAGCAAAATGACAAGGGTGAGACAAAATAAACTGTGATTGACGAGTCTTGAGTCTTTTGTTCCAGCAAGGAGAAAAGTCACTAAAACAACTGGGGACCTGGAAATTTGAGAACATAAGGATCTCACAAAATGGGGTGTACTTTATTATTTTCTGTGATGTCTTGTGGTCTGACCACAGCCTTTCAAATGTGTGTTTCCATCTGCCTTTCTTCATATGATTTCATCATAACTTTATTTAACAGCAGTCATGTGACTGACAGTATAGATATGCACCAAATGCATCTCATCCTCCTGACTCTGCAGCTAATAATTATTTATCAGCTGTTCCCTTTATCCTGTAATTAGTTCATTAACATAAGCAGAAATGAGTTTCACTACAAGGAAAACTCACAAAATCTTCCATGTATACCTAATTAACTTTGTTTCTTGACTGAGTAGGACGTAATGCAGTGGTTTTGTTGAATGTAACCCAGCTACAAGATAGGAGGGGCGTAGGTTTCTGAATCTGTCACTTGTGTTTGAGTTACCTGCTGATTTTTGTTGTGGGTGAATCAAAATAAACCTCTCTCTCATGCTTGAACAGATATATTATATTAAGGCAATTTTTACAGACGCAAGGAGTATGCTAAATAATCCATCAAACAAATAAATAAACAAATAAATAATAAATAGTTGAAAGTTGCCAGCATTGAATAACATGCTTGTGGGAAGCAGTCGTTCTCCCTAGTTTGTAGCTAGCTAATGTATATTTTTGCTGACCTCTCAAGCTTCCTCTCAATTCAGTCCTTCCTTGGGTTTACTAAATTCCAGAAGAATTCTAAAGGTATACATTTTTTTTCCTTCTGTATGTTCTGTTTCCTAGGGCAAGTATGTTTTTCTTGACAACTTTGAATGATCACCTCTTTAATTTTAATTTTCACTGAAAATAAGTAGGTCACACAACCAGATACTATAGATATATCTTCCAGAAGTTGGTTATACAATGCGGTAATTATGTACTCTAACTCCAGAGCTACGCTAGGTGATATGGAAGGAAACAGATCCATGTAACTCTTTCCACAGTTGCAGTACCTACATGTGTTTCGTGACTGTCATACTGGATCAAGTATATTATAAATATTTTCACTATCATGGGTCGTTCCCTTAAGAACTGTCCTGAAGGAGAGCCACCAACTCGGTAAAATGAATAACACTTTGATCCTGTCTGCCTCTGTCTCCTCTGTTTCTTAAATAGCTTCAGAACTGACATAGTGTATATAAAATATAGAGACCACTTCTTAGTAGACAATTCTCAAAACAAGGTAGCCACTATTTTTATCTCTAGGCATGTGTTGACTTTTTCTGTAAGTCTCTTCCGCTAGCATCAATCTTAAGCAACTTGCCTAACCTATATTGTACAGAACACACCTGTCCTCGGTATCTTCTATTTTGTTTTACTGCTTTATAGCTTTCTTTGTGTGTGATATGTGGCCAAATTCCTGGTTGCCATTTTTATTTCAATTTGTGAAAGTAATTTGAAATCCCTTTGCCCAAACTTAATTTTCTTAATTTCTTTTTCATAAATTTTTAATTTCTACTTTCAAAGGCTAAATTTTAGCAGATTCTTACCTTATAAATAAATTGACTTGTCAAAGCAGCACAAAGATGTGCAGTTACAAGTAAACCAAAGTGAACATATTGTTTGTGTGAATTGAGTTAAAACTCAAATTAAGTTTTTTAGAACTTCCTATGATTCCCTTTGGAGTCTAGTCAGAAATAAACCATAGGAATATAGCCCAGGAGTTATTATTATTATTATTATTATTATTATTAGACTCAGAATTCACCTATCTATGCAGGAGAGAGAAAGCATAGGAGAGAGAAAGATGTTGTCTTCTTCATTTTAGAAGCCCGTAACAATTGAGTTATTCTGCACAGAATCTCCAAATCCACATAAATTTCAAAAAGATACAATTAAAATGATGTGACCCAGAATGTATTTCTATTTCTCAGCTTTCACTAGAGAGAAAAAGTTAAGAACCACTGTCTTAGAATCCACCTGGAAATAGTTATTGTTGTTATAGAAACTGTGACACTGCATTGTCTGCTCATTTCACAAACACTCAAGCAAATCTTTGATCACGCCATTAAAAGTCAAATCTTTTCCTAAGCTATAATATATATACATACACATATTTTAGATAAACATACTATTCTCTTTGCATCCACAATCCCTTTATCCATTAGTAAGTTTGACTTAAAACCTAACACCTACAGGGGGCCATAATAATGACTATCTTGTTCACAATATGGATTGTTCTGGGCACATCTACAAATGTATCTCTGCCTAACTAGTCATGTCCTTAGACACCACACAAGCAATTACTGCCAAGAGTAAACAAAACTATGACAACCACTGCCAATTACAATGTGTTTTGCATGATGAGCATATTGACAGATATTTTTAAAGGACAAAGTAACTATCTCTACTAATTGGGAAAATGATAGGTAATACATTTCAAAGAAATGGAAGTAAGACTAGGAAGGTTAAAGAATTCACATGAAGTTTGCACCACTTATAAGAATAGCAATTAAATTTTAGTTCCTACGGTTTCTGTTCCTAATCTTGGCTGAGAGAAGAGACTAAGGGCAAAGTTTTCTTGATCAGTACTGAGGGGAGTTTGTAAGGCACCTAAGAGTAGATCTTCTAGGGTAAGTTTTCAAATCTCAAGTGCTTTTCCACTGCCTATAATAAAAGGTCCAGAAAAGAATACTAAAAGCTGAGGAATGCAGAAGAATAGCATACAGAATATCAGAGAGTCTCCTTGAATCTGTTTATCTACTCTGGAAATTTTCAGAAGCTGTGAAGTATCATCTAATGACAAGAATCCCTGCACCACTGTCACAGAAGCCCCGGACTTTAGAATAGTGTTACTATGACTAGCCATAAAATATTCATGGCATAGCATTGAGTAGACCACTATTAGAGCTGGACATTTAGAATATAAACCATGAGAAAATTATAACTTTAATGCATTTTGGAGAATGCATTAATTTTAAGATGGTATGCAATATAAGATTTTAAGTGGTAAGGTAAATACTTAGTCTGAAGCTCAGGAATGTTACTAGCATAGTAATATTCTTTCAGAACAAGAGACTAAATGAGATATTATATAAGAGGTTAATATAGAGGTAAAAGATATACAGTTTATTCTTGTTCCATTTTCTATTTAATTTTAAAATACCATTTTAAATGCTTCAATCCAACAATTAAAGGAGAAAGTAATAAATACATACATATTCAATAATTATTTTCTCAAAGTAAATAGAGGATACAATATTGACTCAGAGATTAAATAAATTGAACAAGGTGAAGCCAAAGTGCAAAACTATAATCATTTGATTTGAGAAGAGAGCTCCTGAGTTAGGAGGTCAATAAAGCATCAACAAAATTGCAAAGTAACAGCTGGGAGGCCAGTCAATGGGTCTCTCAGGGGGCAGGACATGAAGGTCTATGAATGATGTCAGAGGAGCAGTGGAAACTCCAGGAAGTAGGAGATGTCAAGAGCATGGATAGTCTGCGGAGGCAAAGAATAGACAGTGAGTAGAAATATGCCAAGCGAGAGACCATACGAGCCACAACAGGCAAGGCTGCAAAATAGTGAAGCCACCCAAGGCCTTTGTAATTGACCTCACATCAGAACCTTCCCTTCATCCTGGACATAAAGCCACAGGATTTAGCATTTGTTTTTCTGAGTTTTGGTCTCGCTTTGGTCCAGTTCTATGCTATCCATTATTCCTCCCTTTTGGAATGGGAGTGTTTACTCTGTGCATTTTATAATAGAGGTATATATTTTTCTTTCTGATATTAACAGGGCTACAGCTAGAAATTTGACTTAGTTTCAGGGGAAACATTGGACTTGGACTTTTGAGCAAGGCTGAAACTGTTAGAACTTGGCAATTTGGAGTAGAACAAATACCTTTATCATAACACATAGGACTTTTGGGGTCAGTGGCAGGATGTTACAATTGTGACCTATAATGTCCCCCAAAATTCTCACATTCAGTGGTGGCACCTGACTGGAAGAGTAGCCTCTCAAGAATGACCTGGAAGAATGTGGTCTTTTCCATAGCTCTTCCCTCTCTCTCTGCTTCCTGCTGGCCAGGGTCTGAGCAGCTTTATGCTACTATGAGTTTCTACCAAGCTTTTCTGCTTTAGAGCCAACCAATCACAGTCTGTGCCCTCTGAATGCTATGAGCTGAAATAAACTGCTCCTCCTTGCAGTTGTGTCTGTCAAATATTTTGTCCTAGTGACAGCAAAGTGGCTAATATGATTTATAAATTGCTACCACTTTGGATTGTTTTTATCCTTTAATCGTTAGTATCTGACTAAATAGGACCATAAATCAGACAAAATAAAATTTTGTGTGAATCCTCCTTTTTAACGTCATACTGTACCCAGGTCTCTACAAATCTTGTAAGCTCTACATTTAAAATGCATTAAAACCTGCCTACATTTCCTTGGCACTGTGTTCTTTTTGAGTTTCCATCAGCTCCTTGCTGGTCTACTGACTCGTTTTCCTCTGTAGGGCCGTATTTCAGCTCTTGCCACAGTTTGTCTTTCACCAAACAACCAGGGTAGCAATTGATGCACTAAAGTTAATCATGTCACCGTCCTGCTCAAAGACGTCTAATACCATCATATTCCACTTTTAATAAAATTCATTGCATGTCTCTAACATGATCTATCGCTGCCTCTTTCTCTTTTACCACAACCTTCTCACTTCCACTCACCCATGTCTTTCTTTTCATTCTTCCAGTGACCCAAAAGATGGTTATTTTCATAAGTACCTCTTCACATACGTTGTCATCTCTAATATGACCCTACAAACCCTTCATGGCTCTTATCACAAGGCCCCTGCGTACGCAGGCTTTCCACTGACCACATTCTCTAAAACCAAAACCCCTTCAATGAGTTTCATTGGTCTTTTTTGTCTGTTTCAATTGTTTATTACCCTTACTGCTGCAATGATCTTATTTTTTTATTTTTCACATTCATTTTTTTTCTGTTTCTTCCATTACAATATGAAGAATGCAAAAACTAGCCAGGTATTGTGGCACACACCTGTAATCCTAGCACTCAGGAACTGAGGCAGGAGGATTGCCATGAGTTCAAGGCCAGCCTGAACTACATAGTGAGTTCAAGATCAGCATAAACTACACAGCAAGATTCTGTCTCAAAGAAAAAATCAAAAAGTATATCTACCTGGTTTCTGCTGTATCCTTAGAATACATTTGCTCCAGCATATTCATATTAGGCATTTCAAGTAACACTGAGTATAAGAAATGAAAGTGGCAGACACTAAGAGTATTCAATTGATATTATAGTAATCAAAAGTAACATATAATTTTAGCATGTCCTCTCATCACTCTGACTGTGTTAACCTATTTGTTTTCCAAAAGTACTGTGGGTTTTCTGGTCTCTTTGTCTTTGACTAAACTGTTCTTTCAGATTAAGCTGTGGAACACACAGATGAGGTCTATTTTGGGGACATATATTCCCTGGACATTCTTTCTTCTGCCACAACATTAATGAGTTTTCATTACACCTTTGCATAATGTGTTAAAGACATGTGTATTTTTAAAAGGCTTTAAAATATTTCAGCAATGTCTGTTTTGTCTCAGTCTATCCCAGTAATCTATAAGCCTGTGAGGGAATAGTCTTTTTCAATTCATTTTTGTTGTATTCAGATAGAATTGTCAGCCATATCCCTAACTGTAATGCTAGAAAAATTCCTTAGCTAAACCTCTGTGTGCTTTATTTTTCATGTTTGTAATACAAAAGGAAACAATTGCAAACAGCTAATGGTATTATTCTGAGTATTAACAGAAACATTAGCTGTGATAGGCTAGGCATTAAGCATTCTTATTATTAATTAGTATTAATATTATTAATAATTATTAATTATTAGTAATTATCTCAAAGGTTAGCATGAGACCTTGTACACTATAGAAGCTCAATAAAGTTTTGATGATGCTAATGAGAAGTTTTACTGGACAGAATTAGACAGACAAGGAGACTTCATTCAATAAATGGAGTTTTTTTTAATATAACTTTTAGGTATTCTTACCTTTTAAATAAGTAACTCTAAAATATGATGATAAATTAATTTGAATACAGTAGTTGTTTTACTATATGTGTATAAAAACATCACGCTACACTTTTTTGTTTGTGATGCCAGGGAATAATGTCACGATTTTTACACTGAGCTGTATCACAGTCTTTGTGTAAAATTTTTAATTTTGAGGCATGGTCTCACTAAAATGCTAAGTTGCCCAGGATGGCTTCAAACTCTCAATCTGGCTCAGTCAGCTCCCTTAGTCCTGAGAATTGAGGCATGCACCAAAAGAGTTAGTATATATTATACATATTGAATATGCATAATAAATTTTGAAGCAAAAGTGTATTACAATGGGACCGAGACTGAACTGAATCTTCCTGAAGCAAATGCCAGGAGATTTTCAACTACTGAAGTGAGCTAAATGCTAAGGGTAACTGTGGTCAATGAGAATAAACTATGTGTTTGCTAATTGGCATGTCTTCATGTTAGGTTTCTTCAGAAATTAGGAGGAAGGATTATTTGATGCTTACATTTTAAAGGATGGCTCTGAGGTCCATATGAAAGACAATCCTGTGCTGTAAAATTTGGCAAGAGGTAAAGGAGGAAAAGGCAGATGGAGGAGCTTTAGTTAGTAGAAAACTTGTCAAAAACTAAGTCTGCCTGAGGAGACTTTGAGGAATTTGATTACGGCATAAAGGTCCTGATGTGGTACCTTATAGGAAAGATAATTGTATGAGCATAAAAATATGTAGCAAGTGCTACTTGGGGTAATTACTAGTTATGCCCACCAATTAGGCTCAGATCTCTGCCTTTGGATACATAGCAGGATGTCACTTTCTGCTACCCTTTGGAGCAGGTGCAACGGTGTCCACATTTGGTTGCTACATTGTGGAAATAAATAACATGTCACTTCTCAATAGGAAACTTTAATCCTTAGTAGCTCACTGGGGCAACTTGGATCTTTCATACTAAGCCTGAACTCCAAAGCATGAAGGTGTGAAGCTAAGTCCAGTCTAATCCAGAATGGACTGTAGCGTAAGAAATAAATTTTATTACTGGAATCCATTAACACTAAAGTATTATATCTTGTTTTTAGTGTGCCCTAGATGTCTCATATAAGTATTCTAGAATTTTCAATCAGAAAATCAAAACAAAAAACCTGCATAAATTCTAAAGTCATCCACAAAAATCAAATAACAACATGAGAATATACTCCAAATCTCGAAAGACAGTTATGCCTAGGAAGATCGTAGTGGGCCAAGCATGTGAAACACTGGTTTCTTTGCTATTATTAAAGGGCATTTTTTCCTTTTTCCTTTGTTTGATAGAAAAGTGAGCCATGAAGTTTCCTTTATTTCAAAATCCTATAAGATTTCTACAAATCCAGGGTGATGAAAACATATATTATTACAAATTCCAGAGAGAACTTTCATTTTTATACTGCTCAATTTCACCACATAATTAAAATGGGTAAGTTGCCATGGGGAAATAATAATATATGCTAAGATATACCTGTCTCAGGTAAATATGTACAATATTTTAGATTACCTTTTCTTCTTTTTAGGCATATATTTAATGGCCTGACATAGACAATTACCTAAACTTGTGCATTAATACACTTTGAAAGGTAATTATGTTTTAATTAAAATGCCAAACAGATCGAAAATGGAAGAATAAACTATTTACTGAGTAGAGTATAAACAATGAAATAAATTGATAGAGGACTTAAATCCTTGTGTTTTCCCTAGCAAAGCTGAAAAAGTAATATTGAGAGCAATTATTATTTTTTCTCCAAATACAGTAATACATTAATAGAAGCAAATTAAATCTACCACTCAGCAAATTTCATTTGCCATGGGGAGATTAATATAAAAAGGGCCTCTGAATTTTTATCAGAACAGAAAACTTAATAGGGTATTTCAAAAATTCAGCTCTGACTGGCTTGAGGATAGATAATGGAATTTGCAGCTTAAATCTTGAAGTCACTATTTCAAAAATGCTCCAAGTTGGAAGTAACTAAAAGGCATTACTATCTGATGGCACTACAGTGCCTATGTGAAATGAATTATTGGTTTCACTCTGATGGATACCAGATAGGAATCTAATACCATCAGAACAACTGAAGCTAATTGGTCCAATTGATAATATTTCAAGGAGGTACCCAACAAATGAAAAACGGTATCACATTTTCACACTGTACTTTGTTGTTTTCCTGGGATGGAGATGACAGTTGTAAAGTTTATCTGGACCTATCCTGGGCTTTGATATAAATAAATCAAAGATTAGTTTTGGCAGCTCATATTTTCACCCCAAGGGGTCTTCAAGATCTGGATTATTAAGTTGGAGGATAATGTATCGTGTCCCCTGTTTGCCTGGAAGCCACAATATGCAAAGAAAACAGTGATATTAATGGACCCTGAATTCCATAGGTAACGGTAGATGTCAGGTAGAGGAATTCGGGGAAGGTAGATTCGACTCTCTGCTCTCCTATAGCTCAAAACTGACTCCTAGGTTTTGAGACTGCTATAATGGGAGAAGAATTGAACTTACAGAGGTGTATGAATTAGGGGTAAACAGTAATCATTACACAGTCCTCAGGATAAAATAGCATATGTATAAGAACACTGGCCCAAAGATAGCATGAATTTACCTACTGGGCTGACATTAACACTAACTCTCCATTGGCGTGAAGCTTTTCCTTCCAATACCTCCAATTTTCAGTTCCCTTATGTGACTCTTTTGAGTTTAAAAGACATAAACGAGCACAGGAAAGAGAACGGAACAGATAAGACACATAATAAACACTGGTTAGTGCTTCTTCTCTGCTATTACCATCGGTTCTATCATGTTGTGTCTTATTGGGATTTTAATATATGTGATAGTATAAACAAATTTTTTATTGAAAATGAGATATTATAGTAGCCATTGATCATTCTCTGTTATTCAGTTCAGAATGTCCTGTAGTTCTTTCATTCTTTTGAATGGTTTTATACTATTTTGTTATGTTTGATATTATTATATTTGAAACTATGCTCTACTATAGCAGAGAAAGAGATATTTTGATAGCTACTGTTAATGTCCGGTTGTCTTATTATAAAGTGCTGTGCTGCTTATGTTGTTCTGTTCTATATATTTTGTTCTGCCCTCTTTTGTTTTATTCTCTTTAAAATAAAAATAAAATAAACAAACACTGGTTATATTGTTAATAGGTATATGAAAATTGATAGTGATAATATTTATTATTATTGTCAACACCTGTGTGACAAAATTACTTCCTAAGCTTAAGAGGATAAGATGATATTGAAAATGGGGAACATATCACAATTTCAAGGTGTTAAAAACTGTAATGGTGATTTTCAAAGTGCACTTTCATTTTTGTGTTGTATTTTTCACATACACCTGATTCATAAGATTCCGGATAATTGCATCAGGAACTCATTCACATTCTGTATATAGTAAAGCTGAATCAAATAGTAAGAGGAATAAAGAGGACTTGTGGGAAATTTGGGGGAAATATGAGAATGATCACTGCCTCAAGCAGATTCCCTCGAGTTCTGGGTTCGTATGACTGCCAGGTCACCAAGAATTCTTTATACATGCTATTTATTGGAGCCAGTAGGTATTAAATTATTTCATCAAGCAGTCCTGTAACTTTGCAGCTCCCTGGTGGGTCTTTTAATCTCAGATTATGTTCACCCATTGAGCCATGATTGCTGGAAGGGTTATTACTATTTCTCATTATACTGTCTCCTGAGTCCTCTTTTATCCGTTTGTTAAAATTGCTCTACCGAGAATATTTTTTTAAACTCAAATTGAATTTACTGTCTGACTCCCCACTGTGATGTCATAGGGCTCCAGGTTCCTAAAAATCTCTTTAATATTCTAGGGGGAGATAAATGCACGGGTTATGTGTGGTTTATTTCTTTATTTTGGAAAACAACTTCTCTTGTTTGTCTTAATTTTATTAGTCAAAGTACTGGGTCAGAGCCTGCAGATTGCATACACATGTATGAGCATGTGTGTGCCCATGTGTATGTGTATGCATGGTCTTGGGAGCAGTAACAGATGTTACAGCGGCTGTTGTAATTCCTGTTGTTCAGTTCCTGTTTTCTCCTTCTTACTGATTTACTTACTTACTATAAGGCCATGTACAATGCAGTGTGGATGAGAAACACAGCCGAAAGGTAAGAAGCAATGTATCTGTGGTGCAGTTTGCACTAACTAGTACATTTTGTCTTCTTGAGTACGCATAAGTGTTGAACATCTCACGTGATGTTTTATGCTTGAAAATTTTCTCCTAGTATCTGTAATCAAACATTCAGGCCTCCTGGAGATTCCCAGACTTTTCCAACTCGAAGCAGGACTTGATTAGAAAAACACATTCAACTGCCTCCATTTACTCTTCAAGATCCATTAATCATACAAATTTAGTAACTAACCCATTTCAGACTCCACTATATTTTCTGAATCCCAAACCATAAGATTTGCAGTTATTCTTCTCTTTCCATGTGTTAAAAAAAGGATATTGCAAATTTTAAAACATTATTACTACTGCAATTATTGACAATTATGAAACAAAGGTTTTTCCAATAACTTTGAACTGACCATTGCTATAATAAATTAACTACAACATTGAATTTTATGTCAAATCCTTATCAATGATAAAAAATAAAGCAACATGTAAAGAATACTACCTGTGAAAGGTGGTACCTGATTGTACACTTCATGAGGGTTGGAACATTCTTCTTTCTCAAAACAGTAGGCCTAGTGCCTACTACAATCCTGACACTGAACATAAACTCAGTAAGTACTTCCTGAAGAGAAGGGAGAAGAGAGGAGTTGTCTTCATAGAAATTATCACAAGTATCCTAAAGATCTGGCATATAGAAGAACAGAAAAATAAGATTTTTGAGAATGCAAGCTACAAAAACCCAGAGTCCTGTGAGCCTGCCTATGGTTTCAGAATACATATTGTCAAAAAGAAAATTGCTGAGAAATTTTTTCAAATGATCTCCTATAGAAATTAATTTGAAAAGAAGAGTCTGCTACTTCTCATTACGTCTTCCCGGTAACTATTCTCAGCAGCAGATTATACATTAAAACTTATAACTACCGAAAATTATCTTATCAAAAAGACATCATATACATCTGCAAGACTTATTTCCAATGCCTTTCATGTAGTTCATATTTGTCATACATTCCCTACATATCAGGCACAGCATAAATGCCTAGGAGCCTGTTAAAAAATGCAATGCATCCATTATTAGCAGCTTCCCACCTGAAACAAGAAAAAGTTCAGAGGAATTTTAACTATCTGCTATGAGCCAGTCATTATTTTAAGAGATACCTAAATAAATATGAATGATAAGTAGTCGCTTCTCTGGGGACATGCCTAGGTTTTTATGGTGGGCACATGAATATATAGGATACAGTGAGGAAGGCGCTATGATTACATATTCATAGCATAATGACTAACTGATTGACACAGAAGGTTGAGTATCTTTCCCTGATCCTGGATGTCAGTCCATAACTGCATTGCTGCATTGTCTTGAGGAACTGTTAAAATGTTTGGTCTCATTTTCCTCATACGGTCAAGGTGATGTTGATATTTTTTCCTACCTTTTTGTGTAAGGAATAAATAATGGTAAATAGTGCTTATAAATGTCTAACATTAATTTCAATAGTTAAGTGATCATGTTTCTACCAGTAAGTTTATTGTTTCCATGAAAGTAATAACTTGCTTACCAGTGAGCTAGAGTAGCTGTCAAAGGAAGATTCCTTTGAGATGATCGTTAGGGATGAGAAGGCAGTGTCTTAACACAGTAACAGAAGAGACCTGATCATGACAGTTGGAACAGCCTGTGCAGTGATCATCAGAGTAAAACTAATTTCCTGTAAAATGTTGACCTCCAAATGGAAAACATGAACACATCTTCCTGTTGAACACAAGAAGACCAGTATTCCTCAGCAGATGAATTTTGCAAAATAGATCACTGATCACGAAAAGATGCATTGCCAATTTGACTTTTAAGATTTGCCAGGTATTATAAGTTTATTTATAGAAACCAGATGGCTTTTTTCGTCATGTAATTCACTGAGATTTACTTAGCATGAGGAAGGGAGAAATCAAACTGGCTTCATGATAAAAGCTCTATAAGTACATTAGCTCCTTGAGTGGACTGCAGAGGGACAAATAGAACATTGCTTTTAAAATGAATTAAGTTTCTTTTATGTTTTAAAAGAGATAAGACTGAAGTCCTCAGCAGTGGGTGATAACATGAGTAGAAGCAATTTAAGAGTTTGCTTTATCAAACACTGAGCCCTTTTTCCTGTCACTGACCACAGCGCTGCCTTCCTCCTTTTAAGTTTGCTTTCCTATGATGCCTCAGAATCAAACCATAGCACTTGATATCAAACCCTATACTATTCAATACCTTGTCTCATATCTCTTCCTTATTTATCTACTTACGTTTGGGTTTCAGTCAAAACTTGGCTGTTTTCTGTATTTTTTGCATCAATAGGTACTTTTGTGGCTTTTTGCAATGACATAGAGTGACATCTTTTCAAAATGTAATCAGAATTACTTATCCAAATGTCCTGTTTTCATCCTAACTTTCATTATGACAGCTATGCAGGTGATCTCTAATTCAGTTCCATTCTATCTCTCTAATCTCCTGATATCAAGAGTGGGTGATGGCAGAAACTGGCAATCCATCATGGGCAGGGACAGGGCAAGGTCAGCCTCAGGAACACAGACCACCTGAGGCCAGTCACATGAATAAGCTACTCCAGTCTCAGGAACACTGCGTGCCTACGACAAGTCACGTGGATACGCCATTAGGCAGAGAGGTTTCACATGATGCTCAAACTCCCAAGTGTATAAATAAACGCACTGCAGCCCTTGGAGCTCTGCCTCCTTCTTGCCCTGCTCCTTTTTCTTCCTTCCTTCCTTCCCATCAGGAGAGAAGGCCCATAGGTATTAATAGACACTCAGTTTTCTGTATTACGACTCTTGTCCTCTTTTTTCCATCCTCTCAGCTTCCTCATCCTGGGAACATTGAGGGCGGTGCAGGACGTGGAAACCAAGTAGGCAAGAGGGATAGACAAGAAAACTTTGGATCCAATAGTTCTGTATTCCAGTTTTAGTTCTTCTATTCATGACCTATAAATCTTAAAATTATATTTTTCTAATTGCCTGATCTATTAAAGAGTTCTAGCCACTTATTTGAGGAGTTATCTGAGAAGTAAACAAGATAATGTGTCTGGAAAAGAGCAATTCCTGGAAATATGGTTATGCCTACAATGATGTTTTCACTAATCACACATGATTAAAACTTTCCCAGTTTGCTCCAATAATAAGTGTTAGTAGAAATACAAGGATAGAGAGACTGTTGTACCTCTCCTGAAGGATCTCACTATTTTGGTTTGGAATAGCCTAGCACACTATCATTTTAGGTTTGAAAATGTACTTCAATTCATTTTAGAATTGCAATGTATTTCATACAATAATAATGAAGAGTGAACAACAATGTTCTTAATTCTTTAACGAAAAAAATTGTGAGCATGTCTGTATGCAAGAGAAAGCATTTTTGGTTGAGGCCACACTACTTGAGATCCCCTAGAGTCTCTTAGTTAAAAACCTACACTAAACTGTTAAGGTAGCTCAAATGATCACTTTATAAAGGAAAAGGACTAGAAAAATTGCCTCCTGAGAGTCTCTGTTACTTTTACAATGAGGGAAATTAATATGCTTAGAAAATATTCATTCATTTTAAAAAGTTTACACAGTTCCACTAAGAAGGAATAAGTTTGTTAGGGGATAATTCAAGGATTCCTGGAGAAATATTTTACAACTTACAGGTCATTTTGTCACAGCAAGATCAACTATGACAGAGTTTTTCACAGCTGCCAACTGGAATTGGTCAATGCTTTGGTGATATCTGAGCCACATTCTCATTTTCATTTCATTTTTCACTTCCCCAGCCTCACTCCTTACTACGTCACTTATAGGCTTGATTCCCAAGAAACATCATCCGCAGAGAAAGCGATCTCGGTGTCTGTTTCTGAAGGAGCTAACCAGGAATAGCATGATTTAAATACAAGAATAGAACTACATTTGTTTGATACGGGATAAAGTATTCTGGGTAATTTCTACTTATGCGGCATTGACATTTAATATTCATAACTTACCTATAAGCATGTTCATTACATAGTCCTCAACCGTAATATTGTTTGAATATTTTAGCTCATTTTCTTTAAATATGAGGATGACAGGAACCATCTAAAATTGAAGGCCTGTGTGTGCTCATTGATAGTATTAGACTGCTGGGTACAAACCTCTGTGTTCTGTTGCGTGGCTTTAAAAGGTCCTTTATAAAGGATAATGGAGGGCGTGGTGGTACACACCAGTAACCCCAACACTTGGGAGTTTGGAGCAAGAAGATCACTGTGAGTTTGAGGCCTGCCTGGTCAACAAACTGAGTTCTCGGCCAGCCTGAACTGCAAAGTGAAAATTTGTCTCATAATGTATATATATATATATATATATATATATATATATATATATATATATGATAGATGCAAAATATTGTGACTGTACTAAACGCAACTAGGTAATACTATTTTAAAATGTCTGAAATGGTAAATTTTACATTCCAGTTGTTTCCCCAGACCACAGAATATGATTGCCTGCTATCATCAATGTTTAAATTGAAAATAATTTCTTTTACAGCACAAGTCATATTGCCATTAATTCTCCTCAAAATAGCCTCATTTCGAATTCACTTATCCCATCATTTGAGACAATTTCTGAAGCACTTCTGGAAGTCATCTGTGTGACCATTTTTAGTTGTACTATCATAGTTGCTTCAATGTCCTGAATCAATTGAAAGCATTTATCTTTTATGGTCCTTTTGACTTTGGGAAGAGTCAGAAGTCACAGAGTACTATATCCAGTGAATAAGATGAATGATGACACATCACAGTATTTTAAAAACCTATCTTTCTAATGAATGTAAATGGCTATAGTGTTCACCACATCTTTTTCATTGTAATTTTTAAATCATACCTCATGAAAACACAAAAGAGTACTTATAAACTACTTCAAAAAGTGGCAAGAATGATGAGACAAGTGTATGTGAAGTGTGTTTTCTTAAGTTTGGAGAAAAACACCCAAGCATCAATCATTTAGAAATTGATGAAGAATAGGAATTCTTCACAGTTTTGCTGCTTTGGAGTGTTGAGAGCGATAAAAGAAGAAAAAGAAATATGAGAAGAGAGTAGTCATTCTCCATCTGTCTTTCACTAGGAAATTCTTAAATTTGGCAAGGAATAAACCCCTGGGGAGATTGTTTCAAGGCCTGCTCTCTAGTTTACAATCCCAAATCAACTGTTTCAGAATATCCAAGGTCGGGTCCCAGTCATAGGTTTTTTTATGTCCTTAAATGATCCAATCAAGTTTGAGATCCAACTAACTTTCAGAAACTTTTTCCTGCTTCCAAAAATGTTAATGCAATACATACTTGTTTACTAATGGATTTAACCATATGCAAAATTCTTATTTGAGAGGTAGTTTGCAAGTGACACACTCATAAAATTATCTCACCTGAAATTCCGATGTCTCCTTTTCCCCTTATACTCAGGAAAGTGTAGGAAAGAAGGGTCCACCCATGGACCAGAATCACCTTAGTATTACAATAAGGCTACTATGGGATATTCAGCTCTGTCAACAACAGCTTATAGCTAAATCTCTTGACATATGCAACTTCTCTTCTACCAGTGACACTCCCCAAAAAACAAAAAATAAACAACAAAACAATCAAAAAAATTTTCATGCTTTTACTAGCCATGTTGCAAGAGCACTCAAGCTGCTTTTCCTACTTTTAGTTTTTATTGTTCTACTATTTCATAAGAACTACAATCAGAATTTTAGAAAAAATTCTGATTATGTCAGACTTCTGCTGAAATACTTTGATAGCATTGCATTTGTGTGTGTGTGTGTGTGTGTCGGGGATCGAACTCACCATCTCATGTTTGCCAAGTAGGCACTTAGGCTAATGGGCCGAGTTGTAGGAAGAAACTTATCAATTATTTTAATAAAACTACCCAAGTATTTAAAGAAAGAACAATCATAATAGAAGGAGATACAGTAAATTTCATTGCCAAATTGTGCTGATAAAATGTGTCCTATCGTTATGGATTTTCCACAAACACGAGTATCTGTCCCTGACTAAACTCAAGGTCATGGAATAAGTGATACTTTAGATCAAGGTAAAAATTGATACCTGGCTAAAAAGAGATCACAGATACAGAAAACAAACTGAATAACTTTCATTATAGTGAAAGGTGAGCTCTCTATGCTTCAACTGCATTCAGGCACCAAGAAATTACAGCCTACCCACCACGGTGGTATAAATCAAGTTTGTATAAATAAAAGTTTTTTATAAAACAGCTATGACTAGTTGTTTAAGAAAAGTGGCACATTTGAAACAGATGCAAGTAAACAATCTTGCACTCTACAGATAGTATTTATTGAATCCTGGAAGTTTTTAAGGTTTTGTGAAATTTTGCCAGTAAGTTTTAGATAGAGTAGATTAGCAGGATTCCTGATTTTTCACAGTGCTAGTGTAGAAACAGTAACAGGTGGTTGGAACTGGCTTCAAATAGAGTAGTAGGTAGTCACAAAGAAATAGCTACGTGATCCTAAGGTAACATTAAATTCTGAAGCAGAAGATTGGGGGACTTTGCATTCTCCTCAAAGTTATAAGTAAACAAATACATCTCAGCCTGGGCTGTGCTCATTTATGGACATCAGTGGAAGAAAGAAGATTTTTTTTAGAAACTCATTAAAGCAGGGATCACAGCCAGCCTCTCTGGTGCACACTGAAAACTGAGGTGCTCAGCTAACATCCCGCTCCTTCAGCCAAGTATATTCCCTGAGAAATCCTTCAGTGGCACTTAAAACTTTATGCTTCGAAATTGTTAGTCTTCATATTCTTGCTTTTAATGAGAATATTTTAAAAATTGTACACATAACTAAATTGAAATAGAACATTATTTAATCGTCACTTAACCTTGGGTGGGTGACTAAACCTCTTAGTGACCCAGATTCCTCATAAGTAAGACAGAGCCAAAATGGTCATTAATTCATAAGTTTGCAAAGCTTAAAGTAATTATTATATTTAAAAGTCAAAACATTTTTGGTACAAATAGTTTAAAACACAGTAATATATCTGCTTTATTTTTATTAAAGGTACATTCCAGTCAACTGAAATGGCCCTGGTAAATACAGCATTTGCTCCTCATTTTCTTCTGGCTTGTGGCAAGGATGAAGTAGTGGTGGCTGAAATGAAGTGAGCATTGGCCTCAGCCTGTGGAGTGACTTCATTTTTATTTATATACTATTTATCTTATGAAAAGATAGAAAAAAACTTTTATCTGGTTTCTGGTGCTCATTATTTTTATCCTTGTTAGTTTATTTTTTTTCCAGATAGATTCATGTTTCTTTTTTTCACTGAAGCATTTCTTGTTTTCCACACTACCTGACTTTAGGTATCAGACTCAATTGTGAGCCTAGATACTGTGATCATGTTTCCTAAGGGTGACTGCACCAGCCATCTATTTTTTTATTTTTGCTTTTTTGTTTTTTTTTGTTTTGTTTTGTTTTTAATCAATAAGAAAGTCCCTTACTTTCTTGTCACAGTCTAATACCACTTCTTGAGAGATGTATGTAATCTTAAAACATAAAGCTTTTCGAAATGGCCTATGTTCTGATTCTGTGCCTATCCAATAACTTTGATTATTACAAGTCTGACTTGTATATATAGAAAGTATTATAGAAACTAAATAATGCAAAAACAGTACCTTTCATAGCACTTTATAAATAGCAAATCAATTTTCATTGGTGGTATAGAGCTACATTTTAAGCTTGAGGCAGGAAATCATATTTTATGTTCCTTTGAATTTCAGATTTTTTGTCTCATATCTGGAAATTAGTAGGTACTTAGTAATTTTTAAAATGCAAATATCATCATCACAAAAGCCCTATGAAAGAATCAGAATGTCATTTCATATATGCACATAAAAAACTTAATAAGAAACATGGAGAATTTAGCTATTTTAACTTATCACATGAAAGTCTTTTAGTGTATGAGTGCTCATACAAAAAAGCAAAATCAATGAGAGCTCTCACTGATAATCTCATATTATCATTTTCAAGGACAGGATTGTTGCCACAAGTGGATTGCTATTGTATACTACTCTAACATAATCAAGTTCTTTATATTCAAGCAAGAAAATTCCACTACCCTGATTAATATGGTAGGATTTGCTAATATGTGGCCAGTTAAATTCAAATTTTAATTAATTGAAATTAAACAAATTTAACACTTATTTTCTCACTCCCAATAGCCACATTTCAAGAATAAGAATGGTACTGCCCCACATGAAATCAGTAGCTTCCGTATTTGGCAGACAAGTTATACAACATTTCCATCACTTAAGATTTCAAACAATATATAATCGGTAGTAACACCTGATGTTGTGAGTCTATGTCTAAAAACATGCAAACAGTGAGAAAAATAGCAAATAATAAATGTAACAAATGTAAACATTACTGTAGATAAATCTATGTCACTGTGGATAAACTGGAGAAAGAGCTAAATGGAGAAAATCCACCTCACCAACCTGTTTTTCTCTGTGGAATGCTCACTATGACTCTTTAGGAAATTTTTCAAAGATCCACTCTTTTAGGCTGAAATAGTAAAAGAAAGCAAGAAAACTTCCTCAAGGTTCAGGGAGTAACTTCATCTAAGAAAATCAGAAGACAACAAAGAAAAAAAGGGCAAAAACAGTGAATTGTTCAACTTAACCAGGCTCATACCTGATGATTTGCCTTTCTTTTGCTCATCAGTTACTGTAACATGAAGTAGTATAAACAAGCATTGCACAATAAATATTTACTCAGCAGGAGAGTTACAAGTTATACTATTATAAGTGTGAAAAGAAAAAAAATGCTAAAATAATCTGATGGGAAAAATCGACTTCATTTTTTTTTTTATTTGAAAGAGAATAAAACAAAAGGGGGCAGTACAGAGCAGATCAGAACAGGACAACATAGGCAACACAGTACTTTACATGAAGTCAACTGGACATCAACAGTAGCTAACACCATATCTCTTACTCTGCTATAGTTGAGCATAGTTTCAAATACAATAATATCAAACATATCACAGTAGTATAAAGCCACACATAGAGTGAAAGGATTACAGGGCTTTCTGAACCAAATAACAGAAAATGATCAATGGGTACTATAATATCTCATTTTTGATAAAAAAAGAAAAAAATTTGTTTGAACTATCACACATATTCAAATTCCAATAAGACACAATGTGATAGATAGAACCAACGGTAGTAGAACAAAAAAAGCATGGTAGACTTCTAAGAAGGACAATATTAAATCAGCAATAGCTGTCATAATGTTTTCTTCAAAATAGCTGTTCATATCATCATGTATGATATAGTCAAACAAAACAGGATAACACCATTCCAACTGATGATTTAAAACTTTGAAAGACTCCGAAGCTATGAGATGGGGACTCATGCTTACCATAAAGTCTTATATACTCTTATCAAATCTCATATTAGGGAGATTATATGGTATTTACCCTTGTGAGTTTGGTTTATTTCACTTAAGAGAATGGTCTCAAGTCGTGTCCATTTATTTATAAATATCTCGATGTGATCATTCTTTATAGCTGAGTAGTACTCCA
>PVJX010000807.1:0-80898 GCA_004027295.1 Dolichotis patagonum
GCATCCTCCAAACCCTCACACCTGCGTCCTCCAAATCCTCACACCTGCATCCTCCAAGCTCTCACACCTGCATCCTCCAAACCCTCACACCTGCATCCTCCAAACCCTCACACTTGCACCCTCCAAACTCTCTCACACCCATGTCCTCTAGTCCTTACACCTGGGACCTCTGACCCTCACACTTGCAGCATCTGGCTCTGCACACCTGTGTCCTCTGATCCTAACCCTGGGCCCATCAGCTTTCATACCTGTGCCCTCCAGCTCCTTACACCTGTGCCCTCTGGCCCGTCACATGGGAGGAGGAGAGGGTACACAGGAGGGGAGGTCCAGGAGTGTAAAGCGCTGTGTGGCTCCTGTTCTTTCTGGTCTGTGGGCTGGCTGCATGCCACAGGCTGGGCTGGCATCATCTAGGGTCTGGTGCGTGTGTGTTTCAGATGCATGTCTCTGCCATGTCTGGCTGTGGGCCATGATCGCTGGAGCAAAGGGGCTGTCAGCCATCTGTTCTCCACACAGTGACACAGGACTTCCTCATCTGCTCCTAGAATTGCCTGAGGGCAGTGAGGCAGCAGTGGCTGTGTCTTCCTTGCCTCTCTCTCATGCAGCAACTACAACAAGAGCATCTTAGACCCTGCCTGCACCTTCTCAGTTTAGAGCTGTGACTGTTACACAGAGGCTTGGTCAAAGCTTTTTCCAAACCAGGTGTGATAGCACACACCTATAATCCTAACTACTCAGAGGCTGAGGCAAAAGGATCACAAGTTTGAGGCCAGCTTGGACTACATAGGGAGACCAGTCTCAAAATTTAAAAATAAATAAAAATAAAATTGGCTAGAGTGTAGTTCAGTAGTAGAGTACTTATCTGGAATTCACAAGGTCCTGGGTTCAAACTTAGCAGTGCAAAAAAATTTTTTTCCTTATAGTTTCACTTTTTATATTAGAGGCTTCCGTCTACCAGAAGTATTCCTTTTTTTAAAATTTTAATTTTAATTTTTTGTCTTTTTGAGACAGGGTCTTGCTATGTAACCCAGGCTGGCTTTGAGCTCACTTTGTAGCCCAGACTGGTCTCAAACTTGCAATGATCCTCCTGCCTCATCCTCCAGAGTGCTGGGATTACAGGTGTGCTCTACCATACCCAGTAAGTATTCCTCTGCACAGAGGAGTCACACGTGTGAGTCTGTATATGTGCGTACCAGCTGGTTCCTGAAATACCCACATGTAACCTAAAGGGGAAAAAGGGTATTTTGGTTGGTCCCAGGCAGAAGCTTCATGGTGGAAGGACAGGAAAGGCCTGCAAAGAGACCTCCCTTCTCCTTCCAGCCAGGCCCCGCTCCTCAGTCCACTCCACCCAAGGCTGACACCCTGCTGCCCTGCCAGTCCACGCCCTCTGAACTGGCTGCGTCGGGGCAACAGTCAGCATGCAAGCCTTGGGGACACTCTGCATTTTAACCACACCAACAACTAGCACAATGTTTGCCTTTCCATCATTCTCGAGTGCACCAACTGTTCTCAGAGTTGCACCCTGTTGCCAGTCCCACTGCTGTTCTGCATCTCGCGCAGAAGCCCTGAAACCGCTCAGCCGCAGTCCCTCCCTCCACTCCCCACACCCCGCGAAGCTCGGCTCTACCTGCAGCCCCTAAGATGTGCTGATAGGATGTACTGTGTAAGAGGAATCACACGGACACTGGGTGGATTTCAGGGCCAACGCCAGACTCCAGGTTCCAACCTGCCAGCCTCACCCACTTGTCCTGAGCAAACCAGTCAGGATGGGGTAGGAAGGAGCCTCAGTCACAGCAGCCAGGCTGGGAAAAGGGACAGAGTGGGTGGCTTAAGATCCAGGGGCAGCAGAAGCTTTGGGGCTTCACGGGAACAAGGAGCAAAGAAGAGGGTGGGGCTGAGCCAGTGTTGGTTGATCGGCTGGTTGATTGTATCTCTGGACATGTTCTGCAAGGTAGCTCCACTCCAAGAAGCCTGCATGGCTTTGGGGCAGACCCAGTTCCCAGGAAAGAGTTGCTCCTGTCACTCAGGCGACAGTGTCAAATGCTATCACGAGGTGATCTGGTCTGAAGCTCTGCTTTTCTGGAATCTGAGGTAACCCCAGGTTGAAAACAACGCTGGAGACTTTAGGTGACCTCCAGGATTCTGGCAGGATGCTGTAAAAGCTGGTGGCTGAACCTTCCTGCAAACCTGGTGATGCCTTAGTGACTCTTATCTCAGTGTCTCAGCTCGAAGGGAGGGAGCCGAGGCAGGCTAGGCACATTCAGGGCAGGGACAACTTTCAGTGACACCTGGGCTCCAAGGCCCCTGTCACCACACGACGTCTGTCCTCTCATGTCTGATTCGTCTCACCTGGACCTGGGACAGCTGAGGGTGGGGCCCTCAGCATGGAAGAGGAGATGCCCAGGTGGGTGGAACGGACTCCCCTAGGTGGGGTCAACCTCATAGGTGGGGACCTATCCTATTCCTGAAGCTTCCTGGGCCAAGGGCATCAGCTCATGGTCCTGGAATCCACAGCCCCCAGAATCCCCCACCCTGTGGACTCCCAAAGAGTAAAGTTAGTATAGAAGCCTAGAGGGGCAAGCAGAGAAAGAAAGGGGCAGGGCACCCGCCATCCCCCTGGCGGAGCGTGGTCCAGGCCCCTACTCAGGGCAGTTACCACGGGTGGACACAGACAGACATGAGGAGGAGCCCCCGCCTCTGCAGAGGGCACTGGAGAGGGGGTCCCCTGCATGCAGCTCCCTCCTTTAAGGCCAGGCCGGAAGGCTGGGGCCTGGACAGCAGCCAGGCAGTGGGGAGGGCAGAGGCAGGCGGAGGCCTGGTTTCCCTTGGGGAGAAATTAGCTCTTCCTGCTGCAGCCTTCTCCCATCCGGTGCTGATATCTGTGGGGGTTTAGGGGCAGTGAGACATAGGTGAGAGGAAATTGCTGGCAAGGGGATGACAAAGGGCCATCGCCTGTCCCAGGGACCCCTCTGTTCTTCCTTCAGACCCAAGGGGGAAGCAGATGGGCTCTCCTCCCTCTGCAAGGAACCAGGGAGCTCAGGGACAGGGGAGGAACGGGGAGCGGTACACAGCAGGTACCACCCTGTGACTGCCATGTTGGAGCCGAGAGCTGCAGGAAGCAGTAAGGAATCCAGCGCAGTGCCGGCCCTCGGAGTCAGCTCATGCCACCCTGAGGAAGAGGGACAGCGGCCAGGGCGTGGTGTCACTTAGGACCCCCATTCCACCCTCCATAGCGAGGGCCCAAGGGACTGTGGCCTCAGCCCTCAGCGCTTCCCAGGGTAGATCCACGCTGCAAGGAAGGATAAGTGGAGGCCTGAGCCACCCAGTCCCCGGCAGCTCGTCCACCTCCAGCCACTTCCACTCCGGCTGCCGCTCCAGCTCCTTGCTGCTCCCCTTCCCCTCTTCTTCCTCCTTCGCTGGCTCCCTCCTGAGTCAGCTCCAGGCCTGGGGTCCCAGCCAGGCACTTCAACTCCCAGAAAGACCACCCCAGCTGCCGAAGTGGGCGGCATGCTAGGAGGGCCAGGCAGAGAGGGGCACTCAAATACCCAATCATGATAGCCAACCGCCAATGTCCCCCACAACAAGCAAGCCAAGGACAGGCACTTCAGGGAGGCAGGGCAGAGTCCCTGAGGAGAGACCTGGAGAAGCTGAGGCTGACAGGGTCGGGGCAGAAGTCTGGGTTGGTCTCTGTTCCTCTCTGCCCCATGGTGCCCGCACCATGGGCCCTCATTGCCCTTCATCTTCTGAGCCTGCAGTAGCTGGCAGGGCTCCCCTGCCCTGAGGAGCCAGGGCAACTGGTTTGCATCTTCCAAGCCAGGGTTTGGAGGACAACTGTTCCCTCTACCCAGGGCCTGAGGGGAGCTGGAGCCTGCAGCACCTGGTGCCCACAGAGGTCGCAGTGTGGGAACCCAGAAGATGGTGGCAGCTGTCCTCGAAGCCCTTTGGCCTGGTAGGAGAGGAAGCTCTGACTGCCCTGAGCCCCCCCCATGCTCCTTGGCGCCCCCCACCACAGTAAAGCCAGGGGCTCCCCAACAACTCCAGGATGAGAACTCAGACAACCTCAACAGGGCAGCTGGGTGCAAATATTACAGGCAGCTAAGCTATGTAGAAATATTCTAGGCAATCAGACGGGCTGGACCCTTGAGGAAGCCAGTGTGGAAGATGAGGACACGTTTCCACCGGGTGGAGAGCAGCCGTGGAAGGCCAGGCCTCAGCACGAAGATGAAATGACTCCACCTCCGTGCTTCCCCTGGGATAATCAATAATGACCAATGCTCTACACAGGCATCGGTCCCCTAGTGGGGGACCAGGACCTCCGGACACATCGCTTCCGGGAAGGCCCTGGTTGTTTCCTGTGCACTTGCTACGTGACCTGCTTTCCCACTGGATCGAAATTACCTCAGCGACTGTACTTGTAATCTTACTGGTAGACCATAGCTTTGTCTCACCTTAATCCCACCCCGTGATTTCATACCACCTCAAGATTTTGCTCTACAAAACTTCCCTTGTAAGTGGAGTCCATGGCAACCCACTTTCCAAGTCCCCTCCTGTCTCTCTTAGGCAGGGACTGTCTTTCCCTCAATAAAATTTCCTACTCTTAACCTCCACTGTTCCTCAAAATTCATTCTTCGATTTCAGGGTGCACAAACTTGGCCTATGGGACATCTAGGGGTTGGGAGTTATAGTATTTCCCTCATATCATTTGATATCATTTCTATACCACCAGGCTGCTGCTAGCCAGATAGCACCAAGGCCATAGAAGGCAGGAGGGTGGACTGTGTTTCCCCTCCCACCCCTTTCAGGACAGGGGACAGGTACGAATCAGTGGAGGTCACTGGTGTGAGACACAGGACAGAGAATGAGAGCACCTGTCACGGGTGCTGCCATGCACCCATGGCATGGCCACAGAGTAGACGGAAACCGAGCTCAACCACAGCCTGCTGGGCCTGTGGCCCCACAGCCAGTGGCAGCTTGGCACAGGTGTCACCAATCATGTCTTCCACATCCACTGGGCCTGGAAGCCCAGCACTGCTAGCCCTCCGGTTCTCGGCCAGCCTGGCACCAGACATTGTGTAGTCAGCTGCAGATAGCTTCTGCAGAGTATCCCCAAAAGTCACACGCCAGCAGCAAGACGCTTAGGGAGCTGCTTGTCTCCAGTTGCCATGTGCTTCCTCCCCATCACCTCCTGGCAAGCCTTGTGGGCCTGGTCCTACGGGGACCCAGGCACGGTGGGTACAGACCAATGCTGCCCTCTGAGAAGTGCCACAAACACACTGCCCCGTCTCTCAGAGGGTGGCCACAGGGCTTTTTCATTTGCTGCAGGTGCAGGCCACCTCCGGGACATCCTGCACGTGGCCCCTGAGTGATGAGGCCAGCGGAGGCCCAGGAGCCTGTGCAGAGGAGCAAGTCCTCTCCAGTTCCTGCAGCTGGACTGGACGGCAGACAGACCCAGATACTGCCCTCTTGGGGCAGGACTTCAGAACCCTTCCTCTGCTGGTCTCCAGCCTGAGCGCCTGCCCCACTGAGCTGGAGGAGCCACTGGGCCTACAGCCAGGGGCTCGCCCTACCTCCTCCACTGACCACTGTCATCTCAAAAAGCCTTACAGTTTAAAGGGCCAAGTTAGCATCCTGGAGCTGCGTCCAATTGTGCAACTACCCACCGGCCGGTGGGTGGGCCATGTGGTCATCTCGTTTGGGTGGCACCCACTGACAGAGTCCCCAACCTCCTCATCTCCTGACATAGCCCTTAGGTCTGTAGCCTCCTCAAGGCCCTGGCAGCAAGCTCTCCAGGCTGCATGACCTCCTACCACATTGTGATTTGCAAGAATGGAGTCTGTGCCAGCTGAGGACGCATCTTGCATGGTTACAGTAGGTCCTGGCACATGTCCAGGCACGCAGGAAGGGCACAAGGCTTCCCCGATCCCTGCTGTGGTCTCCTCAGGCTCTGCTCCCTGCCGACCCAAAAAACCAGGCTCTGACCTCCTGTTCACCCAGGACCAGCCTCTCCGGGGCCAGCAGCAGAAGATGCTGATTTAATTGAATTCTCGAATCCCTGTGAGAAACCGGGAACTTTATACCTGCAATTTGTGGGGCTGAGCTGAGCAGGCAGAGCCTTCGGGGCCTTGTTACCATCAAACGAGAGGATTTATTGTAACCAAGGAGCTCTGAGGCCGCCCAGGCTGACTGGCTGCTCGGGCTCTGCTCAATTAACCTCAGGCCCTGGGGAGGCCTCCAGCCAGTGGCTGCAGGCCAGACCTACTCAGCCCTTGCCCACCCCAGCCTGCCGACCTACCTCTCCGGGTCCATCCTTGGCTGTCCCCTGACAGAACAGGGGCCACAGAGGTAGGAAGGGGTGCAGGAAACCTCCCACCAGTTGCTAATGCTCTGTATCTGTCCAAGGGCCTAAGGGCTGCTCTTGCCAGACTGTCAGAGCAGAGGCACATCCAGGCTCAGTGGCAGAGTGACAGAGCCTGGATGAGTATCAGGACCCAGGGGGCAGGCAACAGCTGCAGGCCAGCTGGTCAGAAGGACACATGTGTCTCTCAGTTCCCGTTCTGGAAGTCAGAGGCTGGGATCACTTCTCTCCGTGGCAGCTTGCACAGCCCATGGCTAGAAGGAAAAGGTTCTGATTCTCACAGGGTGCCCAGACCCAGCAACTCCCAGCCACACCAGGGAGGTGGGATAAGACTTCCCCCAGGCAGGCAAAGATGTGAAAAGTATTCTGCCCTTTTTCTTCTGGGATATTAAAGACCTGTCCCCAAAGGTCCCTTCGCCTTGGTTCACTGTGATGTGGAAGGTGGGTCTAAGATCCAGCCTGGGTGGTCTCCCCTGTGACCTCTCCTCCAGCCCTTGGTCAGCCCGGCCTGAAGCAGGACCCAAGAAGACCATCTGCACATGGCCAGCCCTTCTCCTGAGGCCAGTCTGATCCTGCTTTAAGAAAATGGTGACTACTGTCCTTATCCAAGAGACAGGCTGGCACTGGCTGCCAGCACGTCCCAGGTAGGAGACACAGCTCTAGGGAAGGGTCTTCTCTCTCTGCTGGGGTTGGCCTGCATGCAGCCCTATCTGCAAGCTGGAGTGTTCCACTGTCTTTAGTGGGCCACTGAGGGCCAGTGTTGTGGGAAGCAGCCTCAGAGGCGGCAGCCCCACTATGGTAGTGATGGGCATGTGGGACCCTCCTCAGATGCCTGTCTCCATACAGTAACCTCAGAGAGGGCTCTGCCACCCTGCTGAGAACCCCCAATGCTCCCCCATATATGCCTTCCAAGCCCTGCTATGACATCCTCCAAACAGCACCCCTTGTCCAGCTTCCCCAGCATCCCGGGCCCTGACCACTGCATCACTTCCTCCCCTCCCCCCCAACCCCCACCACCAGTTCAGCATCACCCAGGAGGAGGAGGTGCCACTCTGCCTTCCTGTCCCTGCCACCCAGTCCTGCTGGAACGTGGCTGTCCTCGACCTCCCTGGGATGCCCACAGGGAATGGCAAGCATGGGTGTGAGCAGTGAGGCTTCATTCAAGAGCAACAGAACCCAGACACAGCCCTGGGCTCTGCCAAAGCCCAGTGACAACACCAACCTGAGTCCCTTCATACAACGGAAAGAATCTGCAAGCCCACAGCAGACCCCAGGAATGCCCAGGGAGAGGAACATGACTCAAGACAGCACTCTGTAGAGGGTTGCCCTCTATGACCTCCCAGAATGGGCAAAGACAGGGAAAACAAGCAGCGCTGCCTCTGTGAGGAGGGGGGAGGCATATGGAACTTTCAGGAGTGGGGGGCATGGGCCTCATCCCGACAGAACTCGGCACATGTGTGTGTGCACTGACAAAACAGTATGCTCAAGATGTGTGAATTTAATTGCATCTGCATT
The DNA here is from genome assembly GCA_004027295.1 of Dolichotis patagonum. Classification (NCBI taxonomy): domain Eukaryota; kingdom Metazoa; phylum Chordata; class Mammalia; order Rodentia; family Caviidae; genus Dolichotis; species Dolichotis patagonum. The sequence goes on from PVJX010000807.1 coordinate 7,868, forward strand.
TCACCTCTGAAAAAAACTTGTGAAAAAATACTGGACATCGGTCGATTGTAAGCCACTAAAGAATCAGGAGCGAAGGTGCCAAAGTTTACTCTGAAATGCACCAAAGCAAGACTGGTGGAGCAGGGCTCAGCCTGTGGCCCTCCCAACTTGAGACCTCATGGGAACAGGGGCTTTGCTGTGACCATGTCAAAGTCGCCACCCCACCTCTTAGGGTGAGGGCAGCCCTGAGCTTCCACGCCATGTGGTCTCCGTGGAAGAGGGGTGGCACCTGGAGCAGAGATGGCTCGAAACTGCCACGGCTGGGAGGCCTGGGGTCATCAGCACCCTGGGCGGCCAGGCAGACGTGGGGAGTGGCAGGGTCCAGGCCGTGGAAATGTGGCAGGCACTGTAACATTCCTGCAGTCTTTCCATGTGTTTAAAATGTTTTCATAACAAAGTATTACAGAGAAAATGAACCATTAAAAACATAAAAATCAGTTTTCTCCTTCCCGCTTCAAATTACAGCTTAAAGATTCGTGTGGAAGGGGAGCTGGCCCCGCAGCCCATGAAGGGCACCACCTGGCATGTTTCAGGAGGCCAAGGGTCCTGGTGCCCCAGGGCCCTTTCTCTCCACCACAAGTGAACACTTGGACCCTGGGCTCACTGGCCCCTGGCACAGGGGTGGTCCATATCTAGTCCCGTCCTAGAGTTCCCCGGGATCTGCCTCATGTGCCCTGGCAGGAGCCTTCCAGCTGGGCACGGTCAGGAGAGACTGAGAGGCCTCCCTTCCAGAGTGCCCCCAAGGGAAGCTCCCAGGCAGGGCCTGGTCTGCTGGTAACTACCTACTGTCAGTGCCCAGAGCTGATCCCACACAGAGGCCCAAGGCACATGCTCGCCACGTGAGTGAGCAGAGGGACAACAGCATTAGCCCTGTCCTGGGGACACCCTGACAGACGATAGTCCTGTATGGCCACAAAGAGCACCTCACCTCCCTGAAAGTCATCCCCAGAGGCCTACATGTTCACACACACCCCATCCCATAACTCAGTTTACCCAGCAGCATGCCAGCCCATACCCTCAAGGTCTAGCCCTGCTGCTGAGCCCTCAGCAGTCTCAGGGCCCTGGACAGAGATATACCTGGAGCCTTTGTAGAAACAAAGCTGTGGAGCTCATGGTTGCTGGGCAGGACCATGCAGGTCCAGGGGCGGAGGCTGCAGTCAGGCCCCAGCCTTTGCTGAGGTACTGCTGCAGGCAGAGTAAATATCATTTGCCCCTGCTCAAGCCACTGCTGTAGCTACCCAAGCCAAAACAAACACAACCAACCACCAGCTTGAGGCTTGGCCTGCTGCCCGCCTGCTCTTGCCAAATGCAATACTGGCTTGTTTCCTCTTCTTACAGCATGGCTTGGAAAGAAGACAACCCTCTGGCAAAGCCCAGCACCACAATTTAGGGCTGGTGGTGATGGTGATCCTGAGCTGGTGGTACCCATGGCGGTGGTGATGATTCCGATGACAGTGATGGTGATGATGCAGATGGTGTTGGTGACAGTGGTGGTAGTGGTGGTGATGGAGACAGAGGTGGTGATGGTGATGTTGATGTGATGATGCAGATGTCATGATGATGATGATGGCAAGGTGGGGCGACAACCCCAGCCCTCCACCTCACACACCAGACGCCTCACGTGCTCCCCTGCCCCACATGCCACTCACACTGCTCGTTTGAAACCAAGCCTTACATCCTATCCCTGTCCCCAGTTGCTGGCCAATCAGCTCAGGGTTCTCTTGCTCAGTTTGGAAGGAAATCTCAGATTGGCACAGTTCAGCTTCCTGTGTGGCTCCAGGCTCTGGACACCAGTCTCTCAGCTCTTAAGAGTCACAGCTCTCAGTGCACTACAGCTCTTGCTGGCTTCTCACCACCTCTGTCAGCTCCTCAGTAGCTCCTTGGCAGCAATCAGGGCCTTGGGGCAGCTTCTGGGGGGCTCTCCACAAGACTGGCTGCCCCATCTCTGGTTCTTGCTGTTTGTCATGGGCTGACACTGACAATCTCAGCCAGCCCCTCATGTTTACCCACTGTACCCACACAATCTGGGATAAGAGTCCCAAGTAGATTTCCAGGACCTTCCAAGCCCACACTATCAGAGTGGTAAGTCACAGGCCGATTTTCCAGCCCAGCAAGGCTGTATTTGGGCTGGGTCTGAGCTGCAGCATGGGGCTGTGTACCCAGGGAGCCGAGCAGTGTGAGGGGAATGCTGCGTCAGAGCGCACAGGGTCAGTGGGGCTTAGGCTTGTGATGGGTCCAAGGTCAGCTCTGCCACAACATCCCCTGAGACTGGCCAAGCGGAGTGTCTGTAGCAGGTGCAGGGCTCCAGGACTGCTGGTGTTATGGCAGCTGCTGCTGCTGCACTGTGGAAACACTGAGAAGGAGGCCCGCCCCTACTGCTGCCCCAAGCCCACTTGGGTCTGGGAGCCTTGGGGTGACAGCAGCAGGCTTGTCCCTTCCTGACCTCTTGTGGAGGGAGGTTTCTGGGGAACAGCAAGGGTTGGGTGGACACCGTGGCCTAAGCAGGACTACGAGGTAACCAGGGTAAAGGAAGGACATGGATAAGCTATCCCAGCCTCCCTGAGGATGGGGCAGCCAGGGCGCCCCTCAGGTGCCCAGTGGGAAAGGGCAGCATCTGGCTGTCTGCCCCTCACCTGGGAGTGACTGGGGATCCCCACCAGGCCCTGACAGCAGAGCGGGGTGCTGCTGGTGGGACCCCATAGCCAGGCTGCGTGTGCCCCCAGCTCCAGAGACCGGGAACAATGCTGACACTCAAGGTGACTGCAGGCAGAGCTGGGAAGGTAGGCCCTGACAGGCCAGGGCGTGGCCTGGAACTGCAGTCACCTCTGGGCTACCGGAGCACATGACTACCAGCTGTCACACTGGCCACAGGTACCCAGAGCTATCTGAGGAGGGACCACAGCTGCCTGTTGACTGACTCTGGACCTAGCCAACAGGAGCACGACCACAGACAGGCAGGCAAGATGGCCAGGTGACCTGCTCTCTCTCCCTTCTCTCTCCCCTCCTCTTCTCTGCTTCTCCCTCCCTCCCTGTCTCCTTGTGCCTTCTCTGTATCTCCATCTCTACCTTCCTCCACCTTGCAGGGTGCCTGGCTTGTCCTGTACCTCTTATACCTTCCAGCAGCCCCGGATCTGGTAGTCATGCCTGTTCCTCAGAGGAGACAGGGGCCCAGTCCTGGTATGCAGTGTTAGGTCAGGGGTCCCTGGCCCTGTCCGGGAGAACCAAAGGGACACTCTTCAGACCCCAGGGACAGGTGTTTGGGCTGTGCCACCCTGCCTGGCCCTCCTGAAAACTCTGTGGCTTGTTGTAACCTCTTGCAAGGTAAAGTCACTAATCTGGCTCAGGACCTACTGCAAGCCTGGGCCCCTCATGTGTGTGCAGGGCCAGCCCACTGCCTCCAAGAGGCCCACAAAATGGCTGCCAAGCTGCCATGGCTGTCCAGCTGTGGCCGTGGGCTTCTGAGTGTGAGCCCTGCCCAGAGCTAACACGGCAGCCCTGGTGAGGAAAACCAGGGCTTAGGTGCAGGCAGGGATGGGCCTTAGCTCTCATGGCTGGGCCACAGTGCCCACTGGGCCCACCTTGCCCTCTTCTCCCTGCAAAGTCACCTCAGGTGCTTGAGGGGCCCCCTCCCCTCCTGCTGGCCTCAGGAGCAGCCCCCTACAGAGATGCACCCATGTTTCGAGATGCACTGACCATCTCAAGGTAGAAACAGTGGTGCAAGGATCAGGCTGTGATCCAGCAGGGACTGTGACACCTGTCCCCTGACCCAGCTCTCCTTCCTCTGAGAAACAGCCAGAAAAATCTCACCCAAGGAAAAAGACCCAGAAGGGTGGGCCTGCAGCCAATATTCCCTAACTTCCTGACCCCCATGGGCCATGAGTAGTGATATGGCTCCTTTGGAGACAACCCAGAAGCCATGGTCTCAGCTCTGCCACCTTCATGGTAGCAGGAATGGTTCGTGACATTTCCTTATGTTCTCGACACCCCGAGGCCACTCCAGCAGATCTGGGCCCTGGCAGCAGCAGCCCTGAAACAAGACTGATCCTTGTGGCCACTCTGGACAGCTCTGTCCTGTGACCTCCAGAAGATCCTGCCCTGCAGACACCATTCCAAAGGTCTGGTGGGGAGGGTCAGTGCTCTTCCCGGCCAGCCTGCCGCCCCGCTGCAGAATGATCCTGACACAGGCCTGGTTCTCCCTGCTGATGATTCCTGTCTCCAGCACAGAGGCTGAACTGCACCAAAGGGGCCTCTGCTGCGTGCAGAGACTGAGGAAACAGTGGCAATGGAGACTGCAGTCTGAGGCCCAGGCGAGCCCAAGGCCAGGGGGAGTCCAGGGAAGAGGGCAGCAGAGGCTAGAGAGACAGCAAGCTTCCTGGGGGGGGGGCTTTGAGCTTTGGCTTCATGGTGCTACAAGGGGAGGTCAAAAGCTAAAACAGCACCAAGAACCGCAATGCCAGGAGCTGAGGGGCATTAGCACACGGGTAGGTGTGCAGGCTTGTATACCTGCTGTGTGTCCACCTACACGTTCCCGTGTACACATGTCCAGCTGTTCAGAGTCCAGGGCATTGCCAAGGGCTGGTGTGGTAGGCACAGTGGGTGTGGAGCCGTGAATACTCTCGGGAGCAGAGCAGGGAGCCTAGCCCACTTCCAGGCTGATGGGAGGGGGGATGGAGGAGGAGAGGGGAGACAGGGAAGGGGAAGAGAGGGGAGAGGGGAGGGAGGTAAAGGGGATAGGAGAAGGGAGAACAGGGATGGGGGAGGGGAAGAAGAGGGAAAGGGAGAAGGTAGGGGAGGAAAGGGGGGAAAGAAGGAGGAGAGAGGGATGGGGAGGAGGGATGAAAAGGGGGAGTGGTGGGGGAGAAGGGAGAGGAGAGGGAAGGGGTGCCCTTGGCTGGGCCCAGGCCCAGCCAGCTCTCAGCAAGCTGGGGCCCACCGTGGGGGACACCGTGGGCAGAGGTCAGCACTGTGCGATCCTGGGCAGCACTGTTTCCAGACATCGGGCCATGGATAGAGAGGAGGGTTCCAGCTCTCAGCATGTCCACCCTGATAAAGGACACAGAGGTCACACACTGGGGACACAGGCAATGCTTGGTGGCATCTGCAGTGGTCCCTCCTCCAGCCGCTCCTCAGCCAGGTCACTGCAGGAATGTTGCCAGGCCATGATTCCCCACACCAGCCCTCCCCGTGTGAACCTTCATTAGAGACCCTCCACGGAGGCACCACCTGCCACCTGCAGGACTGGGGCTTGACATGGACTAGAATAAGGCACAGGGCAGCAGGGAGAAGTGGCAGAGGCAATGGCAGTGCAAAGGCCCTGTAACAGCTGGCTGAGTGCCTCACGATCTGCATGGCCATGCAGTCCTACTCTGGGTGGGGGGCCCCCACGATCCAGCAGAGGCTGCAGAATTGGCAGCATGAGGCCTCCTGGCTGGGGAAGTAGCTATGGGGATCCCTGCCCAGTAGATCCCGGCCCACACACAGGTTCCCACCCTGCCCTAGAAGCCTGATGGCCCTGATACTGTTGCCCTCTGGTCCTGGTATCCCACCTAGGCCCAGCTCCCCAGCCCCTAGGGTCCAATCTACAGACACCACTATGTACTGAGCTGTGTCCCCCAAAAAGAGATGCTGGAGCCCTGACCTCAGCACCCTGGAATGCAAGGGAAAGTGTCTTGCAATAAAATCAGTTAGAAAGTACTCACTGCCATGGCCCTGAAACCAGGGGTGGGGTGACAAGTGTCCTTCTAAGAAGAGAGACACTGAAGGACAGCACGAGGGTCAGAGGATCCCAGCCTTGCCCAGAACCTGCACTCTGCCACACCAGGCAGGGTGGTAGCTGGCTCCAGAAAGCAGAGTACAGCAGAGCCAGGTCAGGCTGCAGAGAGCATCTACCCCGCTCAGTTGCTAGGGTGACCCAGTGCCCCAGCAGCCAGGCCCATGGCAAGCAGAGGGCAGAGGGCAGCAGCATCCGGGACCTCGGCTCATAAGAGACAGACAGAGCCACAGCAGTCTAACCCACTTTCCTGTGCCTTTTTTCTGAGGATCTCACTGTTGCCCAGGCTGGGCTCCAACTCACAATCCTCCCGCCTCAGCCTCCCAAGGAACTGGGGTTACGGTGTAACACTGGGCCAGGCTTGACCTGTTTCCTGAGAAGCTCATGGAGCTGAGGCAGCAGGTGCAGAGTGGACACATGTGGGAGCCCTGGCCAAAGGTTCCTGCCCTCAGCACCCAGGAGGTAAGGTGTGGATGGACATTGAGGACAGGGCTATCCTGCAAAGGCTGGAGGCCAGCAGCAGCAGTGGCCATGCAGTGAATGGCGATAGAGGGACCCTGAAGGCCAGGATGGCACCCATGGCACCTTTACACATGTGCCACATCCTCAGCTTTGCTCCAGAGAATGTTCTCAGCTAGGTGTGGGGATGAGTGCCTGTAATCCCAGCACTTTGGGAGGCTGAGGCAGGAGAATCGCTGAGTTTAGGGCCAGCCAGATCTACATAATAAGCTCAAGGAAGGCCTGAGCTGCACATCGAGATCCTGTCTCAAAAAAACAAAAACAATAAAAGAAAGAAAAAAAAATGCTCTTTGTCCCCAAAGCTCGAAAGCTAATAGAGATGGTGGGAATCACAGGAAGTCAGCAACACACGAGCCTACTATACCACTCTCACCTGTCTGGCAAACGAGAAGCTGCAGCACCAAGCAATGTCGGGACTGGGTGCATGCAGCCCTGTGAGGGGCAGGGATGCAGCCCTTGGAGGGGGCGGTAAGGGCCCCAAACCCCCGCTCAGGACCCATCCACATCCTCAGGTCCAGGCCTGGCTCTGTCGGTGGACGCACACCCAGCACCGCGGCACACCTGGTGTGGGCAGGGTGGGCAGGCTGGCCACCTACAGTCGTGCAGGTTGTTTGTCACACGAGAGTCCTGCCCAGAGGAAGGTGGCCACAAACCCAGGGACCCCCAGGAGAGAGACCCACCCTGCCTGCCTGCACCTGTATCCCCGACTTCCGACTTCTGCTAGGGACATACTGTGTCAGCGATGAATCCGCAGGCACAAGGGACAATGAGCTCCAGACCAGCTCCGGGTGAGTGGGTCAGAGTCAGCGAGCTGAACCCTGGGAAGCCACTGCTCTGCCCTGCTAGGGGTCAGGCTCCATCTGACCTCTGACCCCAAGCCAAGTCCCTCTCAGCCCTCAGGGCGTCTCTGAGACATCCCTCTGAAACGCCGCACTGCAACGTGCCCTCCTCTCATAACCCCCCACCCCTCAACCTTTCGGGGGGGGGCCAGAAGGAACCCCGAAGGGAAGCCCCATGGGGTGCGGCTGCCGCTCCAGGAAGGGCCTACATCTTCTGGCTTTCCGTCAAGGAGGGACAGATTTCTTCCTCACAGGCCCTTCGACAGCCGGATGAGGATGAGGAAGTCACGGGCCACTGCGCGGGCACGCGGGGTCCACATTGGGGGTTGGGAGCTGGGATCCTCGCAGATCGCGGCCGCATTTGTGGGTACTGCTCCGCCTGGCAGACGCCGCGCGCACGTGCTCGCACATAGTCCCGCGGGGAGGCGGGCTGGGTTGGGCCTCCTGAGCCTCCCCAAAGCCACGTGAATGGCAACAGGGAGCCCAGACAGGGCGGGGCCTGTGGAGGGCGTGGCTACTGGAGCCGCGCGAAGGAGGCGGGGCCTGGCGGACAGACCGGGCCTGATGGGGCAGATAGGCCTGTGAGGCGGTACTGAGTTGAGGGGGCGGGACTCAGATGGTAGTGGAAGGTGCGGACTCAGCCAGCACGAGGCGTGGCTTGGTGGAGCGTAGCCCATAGGGGGCGGGACCTAGAGGGAGGGGCGGGGCCTCGTGTGGCTCAGCCCAGCCTGTGGGGCGAGGTAAAGAGGAGTTTGGCCTACCTCGAGGGGGTGGGGCTCAGGGTACAAGGGCGGGGCCTGTGTGGGGCGTGGCCAGGGCGTGGCGGGTTTCCGCGGCAGCGCCCACTTCCTCTGGCGTTGGGGCTGGGCGGAAGTGCGTCAGTTGTTATCTGCTCGGCCCGCTGCTGTCCCGCCGCCTCACGAGCCCGGCGCTCCGAGCCCTGCACCTCAAGCCTGGTCGCCCGCCGCGGCCCGCCGCCGCCCGCCGCCGCCGTTCGCCATGAGGCGTGTTCCCGGGAGCCCAGTCGTGGGCCGCTGAGCGCCAGCCGCCCCGCCCGTGCGCCGGGCCCGGGCCGGGGGTCCCAGGCCGCGCAGATCCGGCGCTGAGCGCCCGCGCCCGGCATGCCCGGCCCGGCCCAGCTCCGAGCCCGCGCTGCGCCCTCGCAGCCCGGTGGCACGGCATAGTAGGCGGCGGCGCCAAGGTCACCGCGCGCAGCACCGCCATGGAGGCCAAGGTCCGGCCGAGCCGGCGCTCGCGAACGCTGCGGGACCGAGGCCGGCGCCGGGAGGCCGCCCGCGACGCCCGCGCGCACAGCCCGTCGTCCGGCGACGAGCCGGAGCCTAGTCCGGGCAAGGAGAACGCAGGCTTGCGCGGCGCGCCGCCCCCGCGTCCCCCGCGCCGCCGCCGCCGCGAGTCCAGCTCGCAGGAGGAGGAGGTCATTGACGGCTTCGCCATCGCCAGCTTCAGCACTCTGGAGGCGCTGGAGGTGGGTGGGCGCCGGAGACCCACACCCCGGACCCGGACCCAGCCTCGTGGGGACCCGGAGGGAGGAGTCTGCGTGCGACCCCCAGGGCCGGGGAGCCAGAGTGCTGGGCTTTGGGAGGCGGCGACAGCGTGAACACTGAGTTCTTCCCTCCTCTTTGGGGTTCTTAGAGCGGAGAGGAGTCAACCCGGAGTGACTTACTGTTGGTGAAGGCTGCTCGCCCCAAGGGTAGTAGGTTAGCCGAAAAAAGTACTACCTGTCTGGGCGAGCTATCCCAGACAGTGTTTACAGAGCAAATACTGCCCTTCTCGCCTGGACGCAGGTGATCAGAGAAGGAAAGGAGAGATGAGTAGGAAGCTCCAGCCTCTGTCAAATCCTCCTGGGTGGAAATGCTGGGCTCGTGCTGGGGGTGAGGAGGGCGAATGGTCCTAGGAACTCAGAGACCTCCAGCTAGGTGAGCCTTGTGCAGCATTTCCACTGAGGGGTTCTCGCCTGCTGGACTTCGGGTCGCAGGCATCACTCGTAGCCTGGAACCCCTGTGTCAGAGGCTAAGCTTTGGGAAAAGGGAAGTGAGCTCTGCTGGCAGCCTCTGGATCAGGCGCTGGTGTGAGGTTTTACCCTGGGTGTGTAGTGGCAGGTTTGCTGCATTCCGTCTGGATAGTGATGGACAGAGGCCTAGGACAGGGTCTTGTAACTTGGATCCACCACACTGCCTAGAGGTTTTCATTGTGCACACTGGAAAGCCTGAAATAGGTCCTGGGCTCAGAGCTCCTTAGAGAAGCCCCTTGGCGAGCTACAGCGGCCCATCTCCAGTGTTGGTACGCGCTGAGGCTCTGGGCCAATGAGGACAGCCAAGGGTTTTCTATCTCACGACAGTGATACATGACATTTTCTGAGCACTTACTACAGGCACACTTGGTGCCAGCTTCTGCACCATCTGAGTGAGGCTGTCAGGGGCTGCCCTGTGCTCTGGGTTTTTTCACCTTCCTGGCCCAGGAGGGGAACTGACACCCCAGCCCTGGCCGACACCTTTACTCTGTCCTCTGCCTCACATGGTGGTTCTATCACTGTGGACTTGGCTGAAGGGCCGGCCTGCTCCCCAGTCCTCAGGCCCCCCTGCTCTGCTGTGTGTCATCCCCACCCGTGACTTTCTTGTGACTGGTTCCCCTCATCTTCTGCTCCTCAAGCTTGTCAGAGCAGGCACTGTGGAGAGCAGGCACTGTGTCTGTACCTATGTCCCCTTTAAGCCACCAGTGCCCAGGGCAGAGCTCAGTGGAGAGTATTGTATACAGAAGGAGGGAGGGGCTGCAGCCACTGCCTGAGGTCACAGTGCACTGAGGAGGAGAAGGCCCAGAGCCCACTTGGGCCAAAGGCTCCGCCTTTCCCTTCCTCTGGAATACCACAGGTTTGTTCTGGGGTTTGGGGGCTTGTTCTGGTTTCAGCCAGCCCCACCAAGTCACCCAGAAAGTCAGTCACCTGACTCCTGGGTCCTCTAGGCCGACCTTTGTCACTTCTCTACCCTTCTGAGTCTGCCTAGTAAAGTACCGGGCTCAGCAACTCATGACGCTAGATCTCCCCAGAAGGGTCTGGGTTGGTCATGTTTCCCGCTGAAGTGCAGTGGATTTCTCTGGAGTTCAGATACTTCATGAAGGTGTTGATGGTGGCGAGTGGCTTAGTGAATATTCAGCTTGCCAGACTGTCTTTACAGACATGAATTCTTTGTTCTTAATTCTTTACTGGTACAGTTACAGAATGTATAATGATCACATTCATCATAGGGAATTTGTACCTTTACATGATACATCTTGATTCTTTTTCTCCCCATTCCTGTACTCTCCCTTTAACTCCTCTTCCCCTCCCTGTTTACAAAAGCTTTGTTTCCATTTTTTTCCTTTTAGTGTTTTTATTTTCCCTTCCTTCCTGTCCCCTCCTTCTCCCTCTCTCCCTAGTTCCCTTAACCATTAGAACATTTTCTTGCTATTTCACAGTATCTGTTACACGTTTTGGTACAGACATGAATTCTTCACTCAGGTGATCTCAAGGAAGGCTAATGGCCCCACTTTGTAGATGGGAACACTGAGGTACACTGCACCAGGTGTGAAGTACACAGCCAGGGAGCCAATACCAGCCTGCAGTCTTAAGTATGGTCACTTTTCTGCAGGCTCCCTTGGGTTCCTCACAGGGAGGGAGATCCCAGGTCCAGGGTCCACAGGATCCCAGCCCAGAGGCAGAGCCTGCCCTACCTCCTGCCACCTATTTGCTCACAGTTACTCCACTCCAGGCTTGGGAGCTGGTTCCTCCTTCAGGTCCCCAGGGAATGTTGGTTACATCACATATGGGTCAGAAAAGCCCATATGATACCAGGCACAGTGGCAAGACCTGTGAAGTGTGTCTTTTAAGCAGAAAGAGGGTACCACACTTTTGCCCTTAGGATGTCGGTCCAGGCCCTGCTCCAATCCCCTGTCCCTGGCAGTGCTTCTACCCTTCTGCACAACCATGTTTGCCTCTGACTCTTGTGTGCCTGGAGGGAGCAGCAGCTACTCCCCAGTGGCTCAGTGGCAGTTATCAGCTGAGGAGGGCAGAGTGGCTGGTAATGATCTGCAGAGGTCTGTGCAGAGCTGAAGGGTGCAGGAGGGCCGAGGGGGCAGGGGCTCTGCAAACCCAAACCTGGTCTCCTTAGACTTTCTGTTTCTCAATGGGGTGGGGGATCCAAGGAAGCAGGAATAGTGGGGGACTTGGGAGGTGGCTGTGCATTGCCATGTTCCCTGTGAGTGCTCTGTCTGATTGTACTGAGCAGCAGTGACTGGAGACCCCCCAAGGGAAGTACTGTGGTAAGGATCAGGAGCTGGCTGCCCACTCTGCCTGGGGATATGTGGGCCACAAGCAGGGTCCAACTGTGTGTCTGACATAAGCAGCTGCCCTCAGGCCACAGAACAGGTTGTACTGGTCCCTGTATCTCCCAGGAGGTGGCTGAGACCAGCTTCCTGAGCAGACATGTGCACTTTCCCTAGAGAAGGGTGGCCCTGCACCTTCGGCTTCAGGAGGACTCTTGGCCACAGGACTCTGTGCTGTGCAGCTGGGGCCAGCCCTGCCTGGGCACTTCTGCCTCTAGGCACAAGTGGAGACCATCTGGCTTGGCATCCATAGATGACTTTTTTGTTGTTGTTAACTTTCTTATTTCAAACAGCAGATCACTTTACCTATTACAAAAGTCCAGCCCTGTGGAAAAGTGGGTGCTGCAGTTTCAGCCATAGTTCACCCACCCACAGTTATCAGATATTTCTGGAGCTCTGGAGACATAGCCAGACCCAGATGTGCTATCTACATAGAAGGGAATCATTCCTTTCAGTGGCAACATAGCCAGTTACAGGTACACCATCTACACAGTAGGAGAGAGAGTTGTAGATTTAGCCAGACTCAGGTGTGCTGTCTACAGAGAAGGGAATGTGTTTCTCACAGCAGAGGCATGGCCGGTCACAGGTGCAACAGCTACACAGAAGGAGGTGTGTTCCTCACATTGAGACAACCAGACGCAGGTGTGCCATCTACACAGCTGGGGTGTTGATCCTTACAGTAGACACATAGCCAGATACTGCTATGGTGTCTGCACAGAAGTGGGAGTCATTTATTACAGTAGAGTTGTAGCCAGACACGTGTCATCTACGTGGACAGTTTTTTGTCTTACCTGTGGATTGTACCAGAGGTGAATAAGGATGAAAAGGAAAACACTAACAGCCACCATGCCGACCTCCCAACGCTCAACGGCAAGGTTCGGTTTGTGCTGAAGGAGCTGAGCCCATCCTAGCAGCAGACAGGACTCCCGAACAGTGTTAGCCCAAGTGGAAGTGCAGGGTCTCAGGTGCAGCCTGGGTTCAGCTAGGTGGACTCTGTGAGCCCTACTGGGATGAATGGGGGCTTTACAGCCCGGTTCAAGGCCCCAGTGTGCAAGGTTATGGGTGGGAGTGTAGGGGGCTAGGATGTGGCCCATCCTGTGCTGTCCACAGCAGTAGTGACGGTATCACTTTGGACCTCTACTTTAGTCCTATTTCAGGGGTCCATATGCTTGGGCCTAGTCATCCCATCCTGGAAGGACAAGAAAGGGGGCTGAGGTGTGCTTCACTGGGGAGTCTGAGCCTCCTGCCCAGAGCACCTTGTCCTCAGTACCTGTTGCTCATGAGGTGGGGCAGCTGAGGCCTGAATAGGGTCAGTCTTTACCTGCAGTCCTGAGACCTTCCCAGGACGCATGAGGCTGTCCTGAGCCAGTGCTGACTTTGTCCCTCCCAGAGGGTCTCGTAGTGCTGGGGTGGAGCTGATCCCTCCACAGAGGTCAAGGGACACAGGATACAGAAGCAACCCCTGGTCCTGCAGCCTGTTTCAACGTCCACACCCTGGGCAGCCTTGACTGCCCCCTGTGGCTTTGGGGCCCCTGCTTTTGTGCCCCTCCAGCTTTGGAGCCTTCATGTCTTGGCTCTGGCTTCCTGGTCCTCCAGGCCTTGCTGCAGCCACACCTGCCGGTCTGGGTCCCCCACTCCTGCTGGGTGTCTTTACTCTGGGCCTCTCTGTCTGGAGCTGTTCTCTCAGGTATTCTGTACCCCAGCCAGGAGTGCCCAACAGGGAGCCTGACCACCTGCCCCAGGACTTCTGGTCTGGCCTTGTCTCCTGGTAGGCCACCCCACTCAGTCTTCCAAAGGTCTGTCTTGTTCACAGATGCCGCTCTGCTGCCACAGAGGTGCAGGCTGGGCTCTCCTTGGCGGGGGCTGCTCCTCTGCAGAAGGCTTGCCATTGCAGGAGACTAGAGTTACTGGCATTCCCAGATGAGGATTTCTGTGTTTGCTGCTGATTCTGATACAGTGGTGAAAACTTTGCTTCCCTTTGTTTTCTAATTGGTGGTGGTTCCCAGGAGAAAGCCCTTGACTAGCCTGTTAATGCCACTGAGGTGATTTTCTGAGGGTTCTGGTGGATTCTTCTGGCTTCTTCGAGGAACCCTGATATTACTGCGCTTCTCCCTGCTGTGCTTGGTTCCATTTGGGGTCTTATTGCGTTGTAGTTCTTCCAGAGCTAGGGGTGGATGCACTGTGCATGGACGTCTGTGTCCCTTCACTTCCCGCTGTCCCCAGCCCCAGTGCAAGCATCTGCCTGGACTCCATTCCTGGAACCTGTACACAGAGCTGTTGTGTACTGTCACTGTGCTTGGCCTTGTGCTGGAGTCTGTTTACTGCTCAGCGTAGGGAGAAGTTCGCCACCACATCCTGGTAAGGGCAGTCCATGCTGTCCTGTTCGGCTGACTGCGTTTCAGGGAGATGGAGATGGAGATGGAGATGGAGAGAACTTTTCCATCTCTTCTGTGTTTTGGAACAAACCGGCGCAAGAATCCTGTGCCTCCTCAAATTGCTGAGGACAGAATCTTCAGATCCTGATATCCAACCTGGGTCACTGGGGACCAGTTAGTTGGCATGGCTTAAGGGGGGGCAACAGATGGCAAGGAAGGGGTCTGAACCACTGGCTGGGGGCAGAAAGGAGCTGACTCAGCAAGTCAGGAATAGAGTGCTAGGAGGGTGGGCCAACCAGATGCTCAGAGTCCAGCAGGCTTCGAGGAGGGGACCTGTGAGCTGGGGCAAGAACCTCTCCATATGCAAAGCCCAGGGCGGACACAGCCTGGGGGGTGGGATCACAGGTGTCTCAGAGGAGCCCAACCACCAAGTTCCTGTGACCCAGGGTGACACCTCTCCCTGGGCTCTCCCTCAGCACCCCTGTAGCCTAGCCCATTTGCCCCTCCCCTGCCCTCAGCTGCACAACTCAGGAACTCACTGGCTTCAATGTTCCCAGGCCATCTGCCCCTCTCCCCATGAGCTGGGCAACCCCAGGCCAAAATCCAGGCCCAAGGCTGGGCTGGAAGGGCCCAGGCTGCCCTCCACCCTGGCTGGCTACCTCAGGTTGTGCTAGACCTCCCACTCCCTAGACCCCCATGAATGGAGTGTGGGTCACAGTGAGATGTGGATCATGAGGACTGTGATGGGGCTGGGCAGCCTGGGTGGGGTGTGTGAGGTTGTGGCCCTGCTCAGAACATTCTGACAGGACAGCAACTGCAAGGATCCCGCTTGAGCCCAGCCTGCAGACCTGCAGTTACACACAGGGGCTTTGCCCTTCCACAGGTCACCCTGCCTGTTGGCTTCTTCTCTTGATCTTGGGGCGTACCCTGGCACCCTGATGCTGAAGACTGGGTGTTTGCTCAGCCCAGCAAGGAGAGCAGGGTGGTTGATCCCTGCCCTCTTTACTGCTTCTGAGGTGGGTCTTGGGGCCTCAGCTCTGCAGAGCCTGGCTTGGATATGCAGGATCTGAAGAGGCAGAGAGTCAGACACTCCTCTTCAGTCCACTGCCCCGCCAGGCATGATGGAAGTCTGCGTCTCTCATGTTTCCTAAGGACACCTCCTTGGGGCAGCTCCCCTCTCACAGTCAGACTACTGCTGTGCTGTCCAGGAGCTCTTGCTGTGCCCAGGACAGCCTGGCCTATGTGCTTCATTCCCTATTTAAGCCACTATGGAGTGTCGGCTGTGTGTCACACCCTGGCCAGCACTGGGATGCACTCGCGCGCCCATCACTCGGGAGCTTCAGGAGGGCAGTGAGGGGCTGTCATGGAGGTTGACAGGCTTCTGTGGAGCTACTCAGGCTGAGTCGGGAGCCCAGCACAGTGAGGAGGGGGAAGGCCAGGACTGGCAAAGCTTGGTAGGTTGGTGGGGGTGCTCTGTGGAAGGTAGATGGGCCCGAGGGGATCCAGGGAACCTTCTCCTTTGGGAGCTGGGGTCTGCAGTGTTTGGGAAACAATGCTTTGAGGAATCTTGCTCTGCCCAGGTGGTAAAAGGAGGAGAATGGGTCAGGGACTTGGTGGCTTCATTCGGTCCACCAAGAAGCTTCTGTGTGGTTGCTAGGAAAGCTGGGTCAGGGAGGCAGATGTGCACCCTCAAAGCTGTGGTCAGGGTCACACATGGCTGCAGCCATGTGTGCAGTGTGTGCTTGTGGACCCTGGCAGTCTGGCCTCCAGTTTTGGCAACCTCCCCCTCCAGTTTTTACTTGGAGGAGCCATGTCAGTTTTGGGGGACAGGCACTATTCCTTGGGCTGCTTTTGGGCCACAATCATGGCCCAACTTCTGGGAGTCAGTGGTGGTGCCCGCGCCCCTGCATCAGCTGCATGCTCACGAGAGCACGCTGCTGGTGCTGACCATGTGGCCAGAGGAGCAGAGCAGCTGTGTGAATCGAGACCTGGGCCCTGCCTGTAGGGCAGTGCTGCTCAAAGCCCTGGCCTTATCCCAGAACCTTGTACTTAAATGAGCAAGTTGTACGAGGACTGCTTGGCAGAAGCAGGAGGGGTACACAGGTGTTTCCTGAGTGCCAGGCACAGCTCCAGGGCTATGCATACTACTGTGTTCCACAGAGGGGGCTGTGTTGTCCCCATCCCACAGAGGGGGAAACTGAGGTACTGGGGAAGGCACTTTCCAGGCCTACACTGCTGGTAAGTGGCAAGCAGGCCTAGAACTCAGCCCAGAGCACCCCGGAGGGCAGGGCTCCTTTCTTGAGTCCCACTCCACCCTGCTCCACACTTTCTTGCACACAGCACTCACCCCTGGTGCAGGCCAGAGTGCCACAGGGACCCTCAAGGCTGCTCTGGCCTCACCTGCCTATCCCCCCCAAGTCCTGGCCTTGGCCCTGGCTGCTCCCCATGTCCACAAGCCTCACTCTCAGCCGCACATATACTCCCCAACCACCCCATACCCAAGGTCGTGATGTACTCCAGGCTGGCACTGCCACATGCAGGTTCCCAGGAGCATGTGGCAGAGTAGGCAGGGAGGGTGACTCTAAGGTGACAACAGGGCAGCCCCCTTGGTGACCTGCTGACCCTGGACTGTCCTGTAGATTTCTGTCCAGAGGCATGTAGAGCCACTCCCCCAGGAAAGGTAGGGTAACCTTGGCTTTCAACCCCCTTATGCTGCCTCGTGCTGATTCCCAGAGGCTTCCTGCCATTCTGGAACAAACTCAATGTTCTTCCTAGGCCTCTGGAACCCTGTTTCTGGCCCTGCCTATACCCACCTTGTGCCTTTGTACATTCAGAGCAGGGCTGTCCTGCTCCTGGGACAGAGCCATCCCTGTGAGCCAGGCATAATTGGGAAGCACGTAGGCTGTAGCCAGATACGGGGTCTGGTCCTGGATGGCCCCATGTCCACTCGGGGCTGTGGTTTCCTCAGTGTACCTACTCTCTTGTGCCAGCTAGAGGGTTCTGTGATAAGCACGCGCTTGGTCCCTCAGTACCTCTCACCCGTTTCGTCTTCTTCCCTGCCGAGCTAACACTTAGCCCATGCAGGCTGGTCCTGGGTCCTTTAGGACTTGGTGCCCAAAACCATGCCAGCTGGTAGCTGTGGCTGACAGGCAGGGGGTAGCTTGGCACTTTGGCATCTGTGTACTGTTCCACCCCAGGCCTGTGGCTTCAGTGACCTTGATTGGCTTTGGCGGGCAGGGATGCCCATCCTGGGTGATAGTTGAGTAGCAGCTGTGCTGGGAGGGGACAGAAATCAGCCCTAAGCCTTCCTCCCACATGGAGTCTGCAGGCTCAGGGGAACAAGAGCGTGCTGCTGGGAACAGATGGGCTCACTGGCCTCACAGGAGGTCACCAAGAGACCCATTTGCCCTGTTTCCTGATGCTTGGAGTCAGCCTGGGCCATGTGTAGGGGGCTGGCCCTGTCCTGGAGGTCGGGCCCATGGCCCCTTCTCTCTTTCTGCCCACCCACTTGGTCTCGGCCGGCATAGTCTGCAGACTATGCCACTCTGCCCCTCTGCAACAGCCTTGCCTGGCTGGAGTCCACCACCTGGCTCCTAGCCATGGCCTTCCTCTAAATCTAGTGCCCTTGTCTCTCCTTTTTAACTGGAAGCACTCACTTGTACACAGGGCATGCTGAGCCTGCATCCAAGTTAGAGAATAGTCACAGTGGGCTGCATGATGCCACTAATGGGCTATAGCCCGTCCCCAAAGGCATCCCACAGAGTGTGGACCTGACTGCCACCTGCTGGCACTACCTTCCCAGCAAACTACTGCCCTGGGCCAGTTCCCTGTCCTGTCTGGCCCTGGTTCCACAGCACTCAGCCGTCCAGGGGAACCCTGTGGAAAGACGGTGCTAGCGTTGAAGAGCAAGGCAACAGGCTAGGGGGTAGAAAACACCAGCTAGGCTCTGGCTGTGTTGTGGAAACTGTCTTCACAACTGCCAGCCAGTGGCATAGGCATGATGTGTTCAACAGTCAGCCAGGGTCAGGGGTTAGGCGGTGGCTTGGTGCAGACCCAGTCAGGTGGCCTTGGGCTACCCCGTCACCCGCTTCCTGTCCTGTTAGCCACTGTGGCCTGCCTTCCCAGGACAACACTGCTGCTGTCACCTGTGCCTTTCATTGTCCAGCCACAGAGTGTGGCTGTGTCTCCAGATGACAGTGCCAGCCACAGTGCAGGTCTTTTCACAGAACCCATGGTAGCATGCAAAGATGCCTCGTTAGACAAGTGGGCTGGCTGCACACTTGGGTCTCTTGGTGCTGTTCCCTACTCCCAGGCCAGCACGTGGCAGGTAATGAAGACACATGCCCTGGGCCAGCAGAAGGACTCTAAGGGCCTGGGGATACAGCCATGCATGGTCCAGAGGATCCTAGGGAGTGAGGGCTGGTGAAGCCTAGGTGGACACATCCCTCATGCACCTGATGGGGGTTGTACACGAGATGAAATCAGGCAGCCAGTAGCAGCCAGTTGGTGTTGGGTGTGCTTGGCAGGGCCATGAGGGGTGTTGCTGCTAGGCAGGAACATGAGAGAAGCTTGTCTAGCCTTCTCAGCTACAGGGGTGCTTAGATATCACCCTCACACCAGGGCTTGCCCTTGGGCATCTCTCTGTTAGGGTGTGGCCCTTAGGGCCCACTGGTGGAGCAGACTTTACCCCAGAGAATACATGACGGTGTGGGCTTTGTGGATATCTGGGCAGGGGACAGCCACATTGAAGCTCTAGGGCTGTTGTGCACAGGTCTTGGAGGACACTGCAAGGTACTTGGGGATGGGGTTGGGCTGGGTGAGGACTGGGCAAGGATAGACAAGATCGCCCTGCTAAAGGGTTGAAGAGCGGAGGCTGAGGCTCGGAATCTAAGAATGGCAGGCACTGGACTGAGAGCCAGCGAGACTGGGCACTGCCAGCTTCGGCCTCCTGTCCTATCCAGAAGTGCCCTCTAGCTCCAAGCCCCGCCCTGCTGGTACTGTGGTTGTCCTGTGGAGGAGGTGTCCTGCCTCATGCTTCCCTCCCCTCCAAGGGAAGGGCTTGGTGACCAGAGGGGAGGTCCCATGTGGTTCAGGGAGTAAGAGGCACCTGCCTGGCCAGGGGATGGGCTGAGCTTCGGGGCCATAGTGGGAAGTGGCAACCTCGCCCAGGAAAGGGCACCTGGACTGTTTGCCCAGTGATAGCCACTTTTCTCTCTCCCTAATTGCTTCACTGTAGCAGTTAGAAATTTTATTGATGCTGCATAGCAATAACATTTAGGAGAGCTGAAAAGCAGTCATATAAAAGCACTGTGGGGAAATCCTGTGGGCGGTTTCATGACAGCATGTGCCCAGCTCCGTGGCACTCTACCTAGGAAGGGACAAGAAGTCCAGGCATCACTGTGAGGCTATGGTCTGGAGCAGAGACCTGAGGTGTGAGATCTACAGAGGCTGTTCCAGCTCCGGGCCTCCTTGCAGCAGCCTCTTGCTGGGGTGGTGGTGGTAGGTGCTGGGTCGAGCTGGGGGATGGATGGGGCCCGAGGATGCAGGTTTCAGACAGTCACTGCAGCCAATGTCTGCTTGGATTTCTGCGCTCAGCCCAGAGCAGTCATAGCGCATGTCCTGGGGCTGAGTGTGGGCTGCATGAGCGGTGTCTGGAGCACTCAGCAGAGTTCCCAAGCAGGCCTGGTGCTGGTAGTGAGTGCAGAGCTTACTGCTCACTCCAGGCTCCCACCTGGGGGCTCCAGTTCACTCTGTTGTCAGTGCCCCCACCCTCTAGAGCCATGGCACCTATGTGGACAGGCTGCTACCTGGAGGTTGCCAGTGACCCTACTGCTGCTGCCATGCCTGGCTGGAGAGAGGCTGTTCAGCCTTTCTGAGCTTCAGTGTTGACACCACAGGGTAGTCATGGAATGACCTGCTGAGGGAGGGCTGTGTTGCTGTAGGGGCTATGAGTGCACCAGGGAAGAGGCTCAGAACTGGGACTAGGGACAAATAAGTGGTCTAGGAACCCTAAGGACAGGGACCTGAAAGCTGCTATTCTTGGCAGATCAGGGGGTGGACGGCATCCTGCAGAAGGGGCACGGGGGCAGGGGTGTAGGCAGAGGAATGGTGGTAACCTGTGTTCATTTCTTTAAAAGTAAGGAAGTGCCAAAACAGGTTTAGAAAAACGTGATCAATTCAAAATGTGCAGTGTTGGCACATGCATCTTTTTAGTCATGTGTGGACAGTGGTGAGAGCTGGGCAGGCCCAGCAAGGTCTTTGGGGCAAGATGGCCTTGTAGGATCCCGTTCATGAATGGCAGCCCCCGAATCTATGCACACTTGGTTGCACCCCCTCACAAGTTGTTCTGTCCTCAGCACCCTTGTGCAGAGGTGGTCCCCACCACAGGTCAGCCTTGGTAGACCAACTGGACAAGACCACTAGCAGTGAGGTGCTGTGACTGTGTGCTAGGTCAGGGAGAGCAGATCATGGAGCAAGCCCTTCTTGAGGGCAGATGCACATCACAGCCCAGAAACCAAGGGCAACAGGCCCTGTGCCTTGGGTGCAGCATGACCACGAGGCTGTCGGTTCCTCGAAGCCTTGCAATCTGCCTGGGTGGGGACAGCACATAGTATATGGGCAGGTGTGGCAGCACCTGCAGAGTGCCCTTGGGAGGACAAGCAGGGCAGGAAACTGGCCATTTCAGGGCCTTTACTCCAGCTGTTAGCAGATTCACTGAGGGCAGGCCAGCTGGCCCTGCCCCGCCATGCTCCAGCTCCCCACTGGCCACTGCCTTCTGTGGAGGGTAAACTGGTCACACTGGTGCCCGGAGCCATGCTGCTGGTTTTTTGTTTGTTTGTTTTTGTTATTTTGAGCCAGGGTTTCCCTAAATGGTCCAGATTGGGGTCAAATTTGTGACCCTTCTGCCTCACTCTCCCATATGCTGGAATTATGAGTGTGTATCACTGTACCTGGCCAACTATTGGTTATTGATTGCAGAAGCAGGAAACTCCAGAACTGTGAATTACCAGAACCCACAGGCAGAGCAGGAGACTGGGATGTTTCATGGGCTCAAATGAGCTGGTACCTGGAGGACTCAAAGTGGGCTGCTGACAAGGCACCCCAGAAAAGGCCAGCAGGATCACAGGTGGGCTGTGGGGTGACATACTGATAGCTCCAAGTGTCATCGTGACAAGAGTTTCCCTCCCAAACCCATGGCTATGGGATGTGAGCATGCCACTTGCGGGTACTTCCTGGAGGATGAGGTATTACCACAAGGCACTTTCTGTGCGGTGTGAGGTGTCTCCTGAAGGGTTATGTTCTGTGGGAATGAGGTGTCATCTGGGGGTTACTTCCTGTGTATGTGAAGGTATCATTTGGGAATTACTTCATGTGGGAATGAGGTGACATCTGCAGGTTACTTTCTGTGAATGTGAAGTCATCTGGGGTGTTAGTTTCTGTGGGAATGAGATGTCACCCCAGGGGTTACTTCTGTGGATGTGTAAGTATCATCTGGGTAAGGCTGCTGCAGCCCTGGCCCCAGTCTAGCAGGAACCAGAGAGCTTCACGCCTTCTTTGTGCTGCAGCTGTGTGAGCCTCCACACTAGGCTAAGATGCAGCCTATGCCATGTTTCTGGGGCTCCAGGAGCTGGCTCATCCCCAGTCCCCAGGCTGATGGATCCTCCCCTGTCCATGCCCTCGGCAGGTGGGGTGTGACCCAGTCGATGAACCTGCATGGGGCACTACCTCCAACTGGGCAAAGTTATCAGCCAAGGACCAGCCCCCTTCAAGCTAGGTGTCTTGTCAGGCTGTCTCCACCTGTTGATGGCCTTTCACTTTTCTCCCTGTAGAAGGACATGGCCCTGAAGCCACATGAGCGGAAGGAGAAATGGGAACGTCGCCTCGTCAAGAAGCCTCGAGAGACAGAAAACTGCCCATCCTCAGAGCCCAGTGTGAGCAGGCAGCCCCTGGAAGTCAGCAGCCCTGGGCAGGACGTGGAACCCACCTGTGATGGAGGGGCCAGGAAGGTCCCACTACAGCCCTCAAAACAGGTGAGCAGCAGGGTCTGCCCTGGGACCACACCAGCACCTGGACACCATCTGCGGCACCCAGGCCAGCCTGGCAACGTGCTCCATCGTTGCTGGGTATGGGGCGCATGTGATGGGTTCAGGCAGACAGGCAGGAGGCTAGGATGCTTCACAGAGGTGCAGGCCTCTCCAAGGCCTCAGGATTGCAGGGCTGGGGGGCGGGGGTCAGTGCCAAGCTGATAGGCTGGCCCCGTTTCCCGCTGCTGCGTCTGTCAGGCTCCGCCGACCCTGGCGTCCAGTGTGTCTGTGATGAGTTGGGAACTAAGCACAGCACTGCGCGCTCAACTGCTGTGCACATGGCGCTGTGTGCTAGACTTGAGGCATGGGGGAGGGGAGTGCCAGCTGCAGCGCTATGGTTGGTGGTTCAGATGCACGGAAGGATCGGGACCTGGGGACGCCTGCCCCATGGCCTTTGTGCCTGGGTGGGATCGAGGCCGAGACCAGGAGGGGCTGTTAGGCACACGGATGCTGGCCGTTCCGGCTCCCAGCTCAGCTGCAGTTGTGTTCCTCCTGGGGACCGGGCCTGTGCCTTCCTTCAGAGGGGCTTTTCTCAGTGTACCGGGCCCTACTTCCTGCTCCGTGGGAACTGGGCTCTGGTGGGAGCAGCATGTCTCTGGGGCCCGGGCTGGAGGGGGGTCCACAGGCACCTGCCCAGGTGGACACGTGCTCTTTCTTCCATGCAGGTGTGCTCCCCAGAAGGGGGGCCGCTCCCAGCCAACCCTTGGCACCAGAACGGCCCGGCCCAGCAACAGCAGCAGCACCAGCCCAGCCAGCCCAGCCAGCCCCAGGGGCCCCTCCCAGCCCCGTGTCAGCGCTGCCAGCCCCGTCGGGCATCCCCGGACCCCGGGCAGTCCTGCCAGCCCCAGCGGCCACCCCCGGCTCAGCGCAGCCAGCCCCAGCGGTCACTTCTGGGGCAGAGACAGCCCTGCCGGCCCCGGAGGTTACTTCTGGGCCCCAGTCAGCGCCGCCAACCCCAGCAGCTGCTTCCGGTCCCAGATCAGCTCTGCCAGGCCCGGCGACCTCGCTTGGCCCAGCCCCGCAGGCCACTTTGGGCATTCCCAGCCCCCCAGCAGCGCTACCAGCGCCTAAGGTCCCTCCTGGCCCCATGGCATCGCTGTCGACCACTGCGGTCCCTCTTGGCCCCCTGGCACCGCTACCGACCACTGCGGTCCCTTCTGGCCCCATGTCACCTCTGCCGGCCACTGCGGTCCCTTCTGGCCCCGTGTCACCTGTGCTGTCCTCTGCGGCCACTTCTGGCCCCATGTCACCTCTGCCGGCCCCTGCGGTCCCTGTGGCACTGCTGCAGGCCTCTGCGTTCATGGACTACTCCCTGTCTCTCTGGCCAGCCCCGTAGGGCTTCCTCTGGACAGTGTTGCCAGTCACTGCGGTCCCTGCTAGCCTACTGCCCACGCTGCCAGCCCCCACGGTCACTCCTCACCCTACGACCACACCGCCGGCCTGCCAACTCCCTCTCGTGCCAGTGTTGCTGCCCCCGGCGGGCACTGCTAGCCCCATGTCAGCACAGCCAACCCCTCAGGTCTCTCCTGGGCCAACCCAGCCGGCCCCGGCGGTCACTGCTGGGCCTCAGGCAGCCCCAGCAATTAGTTAAAGCCCCTAAACAAACCGGCACCCTAAAGCCTCCCCTGCTGGGCCCTGGCCAGTCACAGCAACCGAAGCGACCACTCATGGGCCCAGAACAGCTCCGCTTGCCCAAGCGGCCCCTTATGGGCCCAGAGAAGCCCTGCCAGCCCCTGCGATCCCTTCTGGGTCCAAGCCAGCCCTGCAAGCCCCAGCCATTACTTGCTATCCCTGAGCGCCCCTCGCTTCTGGTGCAGCCAGGTCCACCCCGCCGGCCTCTCCTGGGGTCCCTAAGCCAGCCGAGGCGGTCCTTGCTGGATCTGGTGCCAGCCCGTCAGCCGCAGGTCTCCCTCTTGGCCCTGGGCCGTCCCTGCCAGCCACTGAGGTCACGGTGGACCCGATCCTCTGCCCCAGGTGTGGCCCGCCAGGCCCCATCCGTGAGCCCTGGAGCCTGATGTCCACAGGTACCCTCTGGATTTTGTCAGCTGCCCATGGGGTGTGAGCAGGGACCTAGGGACTGCTGGACTGGCCCGAGGCCATCTCCAGACACAGCCTGGCTGATGGCTGTTGAAAACTGAGGCTCAGCCGGGGACCGGAGTCCCTACTATGTCATAATCAGGCCAAGGCCTGTTGTGCCAGGAAGGAGCTGAACCTGGTGTCTTCCCACCACTCCATGTGCCCTCCCCCCACTGGTGTCACGGTGACCCCCAGTGTGTGCCGATCTATGATGTACATGCCCCCAGGAGAGGGCACATAACCCTTGGGCTGGAGCCTGCCAGGACCTCAGCATCTTCTTTGTGCCTCTAAATTGCCAACACTGTCTCTGCATCTCTGAGTCTCCATGTACATGTGCAGTTGTGCATGGGTGTGCGTGTGTGTTGTGTGGGAAGGTGTGCATTTGTGCCTGTGCATGGTGTGTGCGTGGGCATGTGTGGCAGGATGCCAGCCTGGGCTTTGCTGACCTTGGCCCTGTCTGGCTGGTGTGGTTTCCCTGCCCTAGCAGCACAGCCTGGTGGTGAGCTGGTCAACATGTAGGTCTGGCTGGCCAGGCTTCAGCTCCTGGTCCCTTCCTTCTCTGTAGTTGGGGGATGGTGGTATTGGCTTGAGGGTCCTAAGGCTATAGGAGGGATGCAAGGGTGGTGACCCTGGGCCTGCCACCCCATCTCTCAGGGATTTGCCTCCACCCACCTGGGGGCACTGACAGGCCAGCTCTCGGGGTCTACAGATGGATGCAGAGTTGCAGGACAGGCCTAGAAAGCCCCCTCCCACCCTTCTCAGCTCCCCACCCAGGGCAGTGTTCTACCTGATTGTTGATAGCACTCAGAAAGATTTTGCACTATAGGGCTGTCCCTGGGCCCCCAACCTTCACCTCAGGGCTGTCTCAGGGTAACCCCACACTCAGGTCTCCAGAATCCCTGTCAGGAATGGGCTCAGTGAAGGAACTGATACTGGGAGGAGAACAAGGAGCTGCCTTTCCAGATCACTGCAATCTGGAAACTAAGTGGGCTGGAGGCCCTGGCCAAGCCCCCACCCAGTGCCCCACAGACATGGAGTCATCTGAATGCGCAATGTTCCAGCTGCAAGGACACCTCCCCTGTTCCAGGCCCTGGCAAGCTACTGACCCAACCTTTTCCTACCAGCTCTGGTACCCCTTGCTCAGCCTGTCGGCTCTGAGTGCCTCCCACCCCAATAGGCACCTTCTTGGTGCTTACCTAGGGACACCTTCCAAAACTTTGGGGCTTATTTTTCTGATGAAAATAAAAAATGCTATGGCATTATTTTTTATAACAGCATTAGTGTTTGTAATTTGGACAAGCACGTATTTGTGATTGATTCTGACAAGTGGTTTTTACATATTTAGACTTGGCTCCAGTCATTAACTTCTGAGGAGAGCAGGGAGCCCATCTTGCTGGCCTGCTGAGCCCTGCAGGGTGTCCAGGGAGGGGCTCCTGGGAGACTGGGGTGGGGACCTAGGGTTCTAATCTCTGGCCTCTGGCCTTGGATGTGCCCAAACTAGACCGCCACATTTGGAAGTGGTTTGGGGGAAGTGCTCATCTTGTCATAATTTTAAGTTCACTGTCCCCCTGGTGGCTGTCACTGCCCTTAGATGCCCCCACAGCTGCTCCAAGTTGCCAAGGGCTGACAGTGGCCCACTCAGACCACAGCCTGCCCCTCTACTGCAGGGCCCTCCATGAGAGCAGGGGCTGGAGGTGCCTCCATGTACATGTGACCTTGGGCCATTGGGCAGCAATACGATATAGCTCAAGCTTGTCTGGGCTGGCCATCTCACTGGGGGGTCGGGGCATGCTATTACGTAGCTAGCTGAGGAGCTCCCTGAGTCCTTGGGGCCAGGAGCTGGGTAGGATATGCTGAGTACTTGCTGTTGTATTTACACAGCCTGGCCTTGACTCCTGTGTCCCCTGCCAGCCTTGGTGGGCTGTGTGCCAAGTCCTGGAGCCTCATCCCTGGGGGAGCATGGAGTACCAGGTTTTCCTGTGGGTTTGGCAATTCTAAAGTGCTGGTGGCTAACTGATATGTTTATGACCTGCCTGGTGGCCCCAGAACACAGTTCTATGGGTCTGCTTGGGCTGGGGCGGGTTGAACCTGGAATGTGGTCTTGGGTCCTGCAGTTGCAGGGTGTGGAGTCAATTCTGGGGTGTCTGTGGTCATCTGGAGGCACTGCCTGGCTACCAACCCTTGAGAGACAAGGGTAGCACCCAAGTAGCCATCGACAGCCAGCCTCTTCTGCTGGAATCTTGCATGCCCACCCAGCACTGCCATGGGGTGGGGAGCCAGCTGAGAAGCTGGTGGGTGTCTGCTGAGCCCTAGACAAGGAGGGTGAGCTTCATGTCATGTTCAGGGGTCAGGGTGGCTCCCAGGAAGTGACTCAGACAATTTATTGTGCCTGGGAGGCAAGGTAGACCCTATAGTGAAGCTTGGTTGGTACCTGAGTCATAACACATCCTCCCAGCAGCCAGCTTGGTTCTTCCTTGGAATCTCCAAGTGTGTATATGAGTGTGTAAGTGAGTGTGTATATGTTGCACACACATGCACTTGTGTGCTTGCTTGGGCCACTGGAGGCGCAGGTGTCTGCAGCTTCACCTGGCTTCTGGCAGGCACTGGAGATCAGACCCAAGTCCCACCTCATGGGAGGAAGCTGTGCAGACCTTGGTTTGCCCCACAGGTGCCCCAATGTACCACATCAGCAGAGCCTGCCTCCCTGACCCTCTTCTAGCTGGAGAGCATATGTAGGTCAAGGACCCGCTGTGAGGGGGTAACTTGGAGAGGTGCCTGGCAGAGGGAGAAGCTGGTGGCAAGGCTGGGAGGCAGGGCAACCAGGGCAGAATGGTTCCAACCTGTAAGTAGAAGGGAAGGTTCCTAAGGGCCTAAGGGCTGGGCACAGTGGCTGCACTGAGGGCGCCCTGGAGGGACTCAGCAGCTGCAAGGGCTAACCCAGAGCCCTCTGGCCAGCTGGCATCGTCCCCTTTTCAGAGTGGCAGAGTCTGGTTCTGTCTATGTGGCTGGGTGAGGGCAGAAGTCGCTTCCAGCACCAGATGGCTACCTTGGGGACCTCAGTGGGCACCAGGGCCTGTAGGAAAACCCAGAGAGCAGCCTCCCTGCCACTGGGCCAGGATTTGGCAAGGAGCTGTCCCCTGGCAGGCCTGGGGGGAGCGTGCAGTGCCCCTTAAGCCCCAGAGTGGCACTGGCAGGAATAGCATGTGAACCACAAACAGGGCTGTGAGCATTCAGCAAGTCTCCCCCCAAAAGTAAAATGTTAACATATCTTCCTTAAATTCACATAATGAAAATGGTGTCATTTCTAACGTCTTCAGCATGCAAGTAATCAGTGAATGGTTTTTGGGTCTTTGGTTTTGCGCTGAGTCTTGGGGAGCTGCCCTGAGAGAGACGGCGACAGGGTTTCATGACCTGGTGACCACACAGGGCTTGGGCGGCCTGGAGCCCTGTGAGTCCCTGTCCATGTCTGTTGCAGTCCTAGGTTTCTGTGGTTGGTGCACTTACCAGTGGAGTCCCCAGAGGGTGACTCACTGAGCCTCCAAGCATGTCCTCACAAACCTTCTGTTACCCTAGCTTGGGGGTGAACCTCGAGTGTGCCCAGATGATTGGGCCAGGAGCTGGAAATCGCTTCCATGCCTCCCACCCAGCACACCCTGCAGGTCCCTGGCTCCCGCATCATAAATCTTCCTCTGAACAGATTAACAAGACGATAATGGATACAGCATCAAAATGTGTGTGGCGGAGGTAGAGCAGTGCTCAGAGGGAACCCTGCAGCTTTGAGTGCTTCCATGAGAGGTGAGGTGAGGTCTAAAGCCAGTGCCTGAGACTCCTGCTGAGTCCAAGGAAAGGAGAAGCAAATTAGAGGAGGAGGAGCCAGATCGCTGCACAGAAACATGCCAGCATAAAGTGGCCAAAGCCAGAGTTGTTCCCAACAGATCACCCAAGTGGAGAAATCCCTAGCTAAGTGTGCACGGAGAAGACAAATTGGCAGGCATGTGGGTGCTGCAGGCATGAAAGGGATGGATTCTCCAATAAAGTCAGCCAGGGTAGAGCAGACGAACTCCTTGGGAGCAGGAAAAACAATGGATCCCAGATGAAAGGGTCAACCGGAATGAATTTCCCACCGGTGTTGGGCACCTCCTGGGCCCCGCCCCACCTGACACCAGCTCCAGGCACCTAACAATGTTGAGGACAGCTTGTTCAGCCTCGTGTTCCGGAGCGTGAGAAGTTGGGAGCTGCTGCAGACCCTCAGGAAGGAGGTATCATTAGTCTATCAATGACGGACACCTGCTGAGCAAAGCTGACTCAGCCCAGAGGACTCAACTCCACATAAGTGGCACACACTGCCAGAGTCCATGTTGGCATCACTCTGCATGATGCAGTTGTGACTCCCACCCCTGCCCCCCAGCATGCAGGTCTGCCCAGGCTGGGTGTCAGACACACAGGCAATTGGTGTCTGAGCTCATGGCCAAAGACCTATGGTGACACATCCTAGGGTAGTGTCCTTAACTCGCCCAGTGTCCCTCAGTCATCTATTGTCCATCTCCACCACCTGTCTGTCCACCAACACATTAGAATGCATCTGTCTACTCATCCACTCATTGATACCCATCTTTCCATCTATCCACCATCCACACCATGTGTCCTACCTACCTATCCCTTTTATCTACCTGTCCATGTATCTACTTATCCATGTATCCAGCAATGGATATCCATCCCTTACCTACCCTCCATGCACCCACCCACCATGGATATCCCTTCATCATCCACCTAGCTGTCCACCTACCATCTGCCTACCCATCTTTCTACACACCCATTTATTACTTACCTGCCCATCCATCTACCTGTCCATATATCCACCCATCATCCATGGATATACATCCAGCCAGCCACCTACCATCCTTCTAGCCATCCATCCATTTACCTTCCCATACATCCATCTGCCCATCACTGATGGATATCCGTCCACCACCCTTGGATATCCACCTATCCTTTCATCTACCTATCTATTGTTCTGCCTACCCATCCATCCATCCATCCACCTCCCCATCTATCTACCATCTACCTGCCCGTCCTTTCATTAACTCATCCATCCATCCATCCATCCATCCACATACTTACCTGTCCATAACTCAGTCTTCCACCCACCTGTCCATCCATCCACTCTTCTATGTATCCATCATCTATTACCCATCTACCCATGAATATCCATTTACCCACCTCTGTTCACCATCTACCTAGCCTTCCTTCCACCAACCTACCCATCCATCCCTCCATCTACTCACTCATCTGTCCATCCACCCTTTACTCATGCACCGTCTACCCATTCATTGACCCATCCCCCTATGAATATCCATCCAACCATCCTTACACCTATCTGTCCATCTGTTCATCCCTCACCAGCCTGTCTGTCATTCACCCATCTCTGTGCCCATCTGAAACCCAACAGAATGTTAAGCAGTTTTAGAGGGTGGGTGCCCTTGGGAGAGCAGCTTGCTCCCTGACATTGCTGACTCTGGGAATACCTGGTCATCTTAACACTGCCTGAACCCCTCCTCACTGTCTTTCCCAGTGCCAGGCAGGGGTAGATGATGGCCTAGCCTGCTGGGCTTTCACAGTCTACTTTGTAGGGAAACCAACAAGCAGTCTGTACTAATCAGCATTGCATCACTGTGACAAAGGACCTGTGATAATCAGCTCATACAGAGAACAGACTGATCTTGGCTTATGGCGAGAGCTCAAAGAGGATATCTGCACCAAATGCAGCCAGGAATCAAGGAGAGAAACAGGACACATTCCCCCAAAGACTAGCTTCCTCCAGCCCCACTTCCTAAAGGGTTTACCTCCTCCCAGTAGCACACACTCTGGGGAGCAGACCTTCAGCCCTTGGCCCTGGGGGACACCACAGACCCAAGTACAGCATGGTCTCCTTCACTTTCAGGGGGTATCTCGGGGCTGCTGGAGCCTGGCAGGGTCTCCTGCACAGGCTAGGGGCACACAGGGTGTGGGGCACAGGGAAGATTTTTCCAGAAGGAGCAGGGCTTATGCTGACCTGAACAGGTATGAGCCACAGAGACCGACAGGTGCCTGGCTGGGACTGAGGTCCTGCCAACAGCTGTGCTCCCTCAGTCTGTAGTCCTGCTTTGAGGGGTGTTTCTCCTCCACAGGTTCTAATAGCCCGGCCTCTGTGTGGGCTGCACAGGGGCCACGATGCCATGCAGTGGTAACTCTGACATGACCACAGTCCGTCTGTGGGTGTGGAGAGGTGCCCCTGATCTCGCCCCAGTGTGTGTGTGCAGGAGCCCAGGCTGGGCAGGCAGCCTTGGTTCTGGGGGAAGTCAGGGATCCCCATCGGGCACCCACCGCAGGAGCAGTTTGCTTTGCAGGCCTGCAGCATCTGTGCGAGGCCCCCTTTCCTGGAGGAGCTTGTGTCTGGGGCCTTCCCAGCCATGTCCCCCACCTCTCTGCAGGTGAAGTCTGTCCCCTGATGCAGAGCCAGGCTGTACTTGCTTCCTGTCCAGAGTCATACTGGGGAGAGACACATGAACTTGGCAGACGCACAGGTGGTTGGTGCTGTCCCCAGCACAGGTCAGGCTGGAGCTGATCCAGTGGCCAGTATGGAGGCCCTGCCTACAGGTGCCTGAGTGCTGTGGATAGTGCTTTAGTCAACAGGAAAGTGCTTTTCTGGCTCATGGGAGTTCAGTGTGGTGAGAAAGCAACAGAGCTAGAGGACTCGGCCCATGGGCATGGGTCCATCCCTGCCCTAACCAGGCGACCCAGCACTGAGAGGTACAGGGGACTGCATGAGCCTAGGCTAGCACCATGGGAACAGCAGGCTGGGGGTGGTGGACATGTGTGGAAAGGCCAGCACCCAGGGTCAGGGTGGCCAGGTTTGGAGGCAACAGGAGCTTCCCAGGAGAGCATGGACTATAGCCCTGTGACAGATGAAGTCTGGGGGGGGGCAGGTCCTGAAAGTGGAGCCCCAGCCCCAGCAGCTCTGAACATATAGGCAACAGGTAGGGCTGGGGTGATATGGCTGTGGGTGGGAAGCCAGCCTGAACAACCGCAGAGTCACAGACAGGGACACACCCAGGGAGATGCTGCCCCAATCGCTAGCTCGGCCCCCAGCCAGCTCACAGCCCTACCTACACCCATGAGTCAGGGCTGGCCGCTGGGTGGGGGTGTCACCTCTGGGAGTTTGGCAAGGCTTTGGGCCCAGGCTCCAGACAGCAGGCCTTCCTGCCAAGGGGCTGAGCTGGGCAGGGAAGGCCATGCTGTGGCACTGTTGGGTCTCTGCAGGCCTGGGTTCTGGGGGTACAGTCATTCCCTCCTGGGCCTGGCCAGCTGAGGGAACCGCAGACCCTTGTCAGGACATCCCAGGTCCTGCAGCCCTACCTCACCCTGGTTCCCAGGCCTGTGATTGCTGAGGGGCTGGGTGGGCTCTGGTGGGCCACAGGCCTAGCTGGCGACTAAGGTAGCATCTCCCTGGGTGTGGCCCTGTCTGCGACTCTCCAGTTGTTCAGGCGCTGCACTGCCTCAGAGTCATCGCCCTGCTGTCCTGTATGTCCTCGCTCCCTTTGTACACAGGACTGTGGGGCCAGAGGAGGCCTTGTGTGCTCCTCCACCGTGCAGGGGTGCAGCCTGATGGGGGATCGGAGCAAGGTCTCCATGTGCCCCTGTGCCTGCTGCACATCTGCAGTCTGTTGCCCAGGGCTCGCTGACTTCTGCAAGGAGACGGACACCGGTAGGTCCCCATCTCCCTTCTGGTCAGGGCACTCGGGGACCACAGGACCCAGCAGCCTGAGGTAGAGTGGAGCTGCCCACCACCCATCTGGCACTGAGGGTGCTGGGCCCCAGCCAGAGAAGGTGGGACCTGGAGACATGGGGGAGGGGCCCAGGAAGATTCCCCCTTTTCCTGCCTCTAACACTTCCTGGCACTGGAAATAGCATGGGTTAATTCAGATTGACCTCCTTGGTGTGAATTTACACACAAAATTCACAGTCAGGAACTGGAGTGGGGCCTCTGTGTTACCCCAGCCAAGCTGCACCCTAGTCCTGCTAATCGGGGCTGAGTCAGGACTCAGACTTTAACCCCAGGAACTGAACTCCAGCAGCCTGCTCTGCACACCCAGAAGGTGTCAGTAGCACCCTGGCCTAGGTCCTCACGGGTGTAAGTTCTGGCAAGCGTAGGTGCTGAGGGGTATCTTGGCCACACTGCAAGGGGCCTCAGTGTCCCTGTCTGCCTCCAGCTGGTGCCTTTATGCTGCTAGTCCCTGTCAGACTGGCATGGCTTTCATGTCCCACCGTGTCCTACCCAGGAAGTGCCTGTCATGGCCAAGGCTACTAGTGGTGGGTGTGGCCTGGGTCACTGCCCCGCCTCCAGGCACTCGTTGGTGGACAGGGGCTGCAGTGGCTTAGGCACAGGGTCAGAGCCATCCCCTCTGGAGGACTTTGATCTGTGGTCTGTCTGGAATCCCTGGTGTGTCGCTCCACCTCCCTCCACTTCTCCCACCCCACTATCCCCCTTGTCTTGGGACCTTAGCCTGCACAGGCCCAGACCTGCATGGCTGGGGGGCAGGGAGACCTGGGGTACTGGCTGCCTCAGGGCCTGAGCCCTGCCTGCAGTGGGTGGGCCATGACACTCAGGCCCTTTCCAGATCCACTTCAGGACCCCATGAGCCCAGGCACTGCCCAGCAGTGCAGGCTGAAGCTGCTGGCCCCAGAGCATACCTCAGGACTCCCGAGGTCCAGAATGACCCTAGGCCCCAGAGACAGGGCTGAGTCACAGGCTCTCTGAAGCCCCAGCTGCAGGCACTCTCTGCCCCCTTTCCTTGCCCCTTCAGTCACTCCCTCAGGACCTGTCAAGGGGCAGGCCTTTCTCTGACCTGTGGAGAAAGCAGGATCCATGTCTGGACCGAAGCTGCCCAGCTCCCTCCCTGTGTGGGGCTGAGTGAGAGGCAGGCAGGAGGCCAACCCAGCCAGGCCTCCAGGGCAGGGGAAGGAACCAGTGGCCTTCACCTGAACTCAGATACCTTAAGGGGCTGTGGAGAGGGGATGGAGACTGCAGGCCCAGTGAGGGCTCCCCCATGGCAGTACATGTCCCAAGAACTGGGCAAGGCTGCATGTGGCTTTGGCACTGGCCAGGGAGCTCTCTGGAGCCTGGCGTCCTGCCCTGCCCACAAACCTCCTGTCGCTGAGGCTGCAACCATGGGCAGCCACACATGATCAAGGGTGGACCTTGGCATGTCTGGATCACACGCTGCCTCGACCCTGCGCCTCGCTGCTTGGTCCTCATAATGGTCTCTCAGGACAGATGGGTCTGAGTGGACACACACTGGCCTTCTCTCTGCCTGATGCCACCTGTATGCTCTGGAAACAGGTATGCTCCAGGAGGGCAGGGGCACACGTCACGTTCCACATTCACTGCCCACAACAGTGCCAGCTCATAGAACTTGGTGAGTGCTGGCTGGCTGGCTGGTTGATTGGTTTTCTGGTTATCTAGCTGGTTGGTTGAGTAGCTGGTTGGCTGACTAGTTGATTGGTTATCTGATTGGCTGGCTGACTAGTTGCCTGGTTATCTAGTTAGTTGGCTAGTTAGTTAAGTGGCTGCTTGGCTAGCTGGCTGATTGTTTGTGTGGGCAGATGAGTGGGCTAGCAGATGGACAGATGAACAGGTTTTGGGGCTTGTGGCCCAAGGATGAGAACCACCACAGAGACTCCCGCCCGCCTTCCCAAGGTGGACGTGGTACCTTCCGGTCCTACACATGGACGGGGAAGTCCAGAAATCTGACTTGGTCCTTCTGGCTCTGCATGCGAGTGTGAAGGAGAAAGCAACCCTGCCTCCTCCCCTCTCTGTGGTGTGTGGGTTTGTTTCAGCCCTTGCCTTCTCCCCCATGGCTGGGTACCCTTATGCAGTGAGCAACCCACACAGCTGTTCTTGGCAGCCCTGAGCCAGGCTTTTCTTGTCCCTGCAGTGTCTCTGAGTTGAGCCTCTCCCTGGTCAGGTGCCTCCCCTGAGCCCACCAGGAATGCAGTGATGACAGGATCGCAGAAGGTTGGCAGCCACACCTGCAGCTGCCTTAGTGCCTCTGGGTGTGCTGGAAACCCACATTTCTAAAGGACTCCCAGTGAGGCTGAGGCTGCAGGATCCCTGTGGCCAGAGCTGCTGGAAGGCCTGGGACATGGGTCCTTAGCCAGGCAGGCGGATCCTGCCCACCCGGAGGATGGCACGTGGGCAGAGTGGTGGGGGGATCCTCAGGAGGCCCATTGCCAGCCCATGAGAACAGACACACACAGCGAGCCCCTGTTCTCTGTGTGCTGATAACACTCATCCACATCCAGATCCCATCCTGCTGCCACGTCCACCTCCTTGCACCTGGCACATGGGCCCCAGGGGCACTGGGCAGAGACTTGTTAGGCTACCTGGATGTGACCTGACACCATCAGGGTCTTGTCACCTCTGTCTACCACAGGAGACAGGAGTACTTGGCAGGCAGTAGCTGTGGAGCAGGGCTTGAGGTAAGCAGTGGGAGGGCCTTCCTGTCTAAGGGCAGGGACAGCTAACTGGTCCAGGACAGACTTGAAGGGCTTCCACAGTCTCACAGAAGTGACCAGACTCGGGGCTTTGGCCACAGGTGTGACTGAGTATACACTGGGGACTCTGGGGTGGGCAGGTGTGGGGGGGTAGGCATCCACACAGCCCTGAAGTGTCCCTGTACGGTATCCTGCTTGCTGGCCAATGTCCCTGCTTAGGCAGCAGGTGTACCTGCAGCACCCAGGGGGGCTGGTGTGGGCATGAGGTCCCTGCCAGCCCTTCTAGGTCAAACCTCTGGTGCCCATCCTTCCTCCACATCTGCAGATTTAGAATCACTTCCACATGAAAAGCAGTGCACACATGGGGTTCTGCTCTGGACTGGCTGGGTACACACCTGCAGGCCTCAGCTTTCCTCCTGTGGGCTTCTCTTTGGCGCTGCTATAATAACAGCCCAGTGAACAGTAGCCACAGAGCACTGCCCAGGGGGTGCTGCTGCCCTGGGTCCAGGGTCAGCTCCATTTAGCAGGTGGCAAACTGAGGCACAGGGGACCCAAGCAGTGGCCTGAGGGCACATAGCCAAGGAGTTTCTGTGACATCAGTTGGGAGCACTTTGGGCACAGTCTGTAGCTGGGCGTGGACAGAGACCTCGTGGGCTCCCTGCTGCACCAGAACGTCCTAGCAGTGGAAACGTGCTCTGCACCAGCTAGGCCCACAGGCCAGCAGTGAGCTAGCAGGGCCTGCCCACCACCAACCTCCCCACAGCGCCACCCTCAGCAAGGTCACCCAGTGGCAGCTGCCCGAGAGGCCCCAAGCCAGGTCTAGTGCACACAGGGTGTGCTGTACTGAGACTGTCCCTCTCTGTCCACAGATGAAGGTTACCATGTCCAGAGGGGCCAACCAGAACAGTGATGATGACAGTGTTCTTGAAGCCACCAGCTCCTGCCGGAGCCACTCCCAGGACCAGCTCAGCGACGTGAGTCCCCACACCTGCTCCCAGGTGACCTGCTCCCTGTACCTGCTCCCTGGGACCTGAACCTCGGAATTCCTGCTTCCCTGTGAAGATGGTTCCAGCAGGGCCAGCCCAGTAGGGCTGTGCACACACAGAGGCCAGGGCATCTGGGGAGTGGTGCTGCAGGACAGCTGCAGCCGGCTGGGCCCAGAAGGGAGGGGGTCGTGCTGCTGTGGGAGGGCCCTGGTGCCCAGCAGTGTGCCCGCCCCAGCTCCAGGCCCTCCTGGCCCACCGAACTGCTCAGCTGGCTTTCCTTTCCTGTGGGGCACTCCTCGGCTGGGGTGGTGGGCCCTGGGGTGGGATGGCCATCACTGACTGTCTTGTTTTCCTCTTCCTGCAGAGCTCGGCGCAGGCGGTGTCCGGGAAAGGCTACTCCGTAAGTCCCCTGCCCTTGTCTTGCCAGAGCCCCACTTAGAGGGTCCCACTGCCCTGAGATCACCCTCCCTTCTGAGGCCTGGCTGGTTTTGTTCCTGCAGCTGGGGCACAGTGAGAGCTCTGTGACCTGGGTGGGTTCCCAGGGAGCACCCAATTCAGGGCCACCTGCTAGTCCGGAACTGTGTCAAGCCCTGGGTGCCAGGAGGGGGAAGCCCAGGCAGGATCCAAGGGTGACACAGACTCTGGTGCCACCTGTGGGCCTTAGTGGGCTGTGTGTAGGTAGAGAATTGCAGCAGGTCTGTAGCCCCTGGGGAGTGAGCCATGTGCTTCCGAGTGCTGCTGCGTGGGGCCTTTCCCTGCCTTGGCCAGGGCAGGTGAGGACCATGTGCTAACATCCTACTGGGTAGCCCCCCCCCGCCCTCCTCCTGACTTATTTCATTTCCCCCTAAGTGTCAGGAGGCACGTTAATGACATTGTAAAACCCAGAGCTCCGTAAAACTGTTGGTTTCTGCAGATTTATGCCCTTGCCCCTGTCCCTGCAGCCCTGGTTTACTGCCAGCTGTCAGCCACTCTGTATATCACAGCAACTTTATGGGGTGCATAATTAACCCATTAACTGCGCTGGGGAACCAGCAGGGAGACCCCAGGTCCCAGGGCACTGGAGAGGGAGCATAGAGTGATGGCTGTGAGCCAGCCCCTGCCCCTGCCCCTGCCCTTGCCTCCTCCTCCCTGTGAAGGAGGGCCAGTGGCCAGCGCTCCTCTGACCTCATCTCAGCCCCCAGCTGGGGAGTCCTTGAGTCTGTGGCTTGGGCACTCCTAGAGGGCACTTCAGGACTTGAGACCATGGTGGTGGGGACCCAGACAATGGCTGCCACTTCAGCTCTCTGCATCTTCCTTTGGGATCAGCCTGTCTCACCCTCGTGGCTCCTGTGAGCAGTGCCAAGTAGGGCAAGACATTCTACAGCCAACATCCATACCCACACCCACATCCTGTCATCTGGGACCTAGGGGGCCACGGGAGCCACCTACATGCTTGCCCACATGTGGCATTGGGCAGGATTAAGGCAACTGAATATAGAGCTGGCCCCACACCTGGGAGATGCTTTGCAGAGGAGCTGGACCTGAGTCCCCTGGGCAGGAGTGCCAGGTCCCTCGGCAGAGGCCAGGCCTTGTGGTTTATGTTATATCCAGGAGCACAGAGAGCAGCCGTGCATGTCCACAAGGGGTTCCCTGTGACTAGGACCTCCCTGCTCTGAGCCTGAGCCCTTTGTTATTTAGGTCCTCTCCCCAGATGCTGCTTTGTCTGTGTTTTCTAAAAGCAGCCTGCATTCAACCTCCCAGTTGACTACCACGGTTCCCATCTGGGTGGGTACCCAGGCACTCCTGAAGCCCTGGCATGTGCTGCCCCTGATGCATATGGCCAGCTTCCATGGCAGCTAAGAGGTGTTCTGGCTCCACAGGCAGGTGAGAGCCTAGGCCCTGTCTCCCCAACACCTGTAGGCTGTCACCACCCCCATAGAAACATGTGGGGAACAGGTGTATATTCATCAACTTTCCTATCATGGGGACCCAACACCCAACATCCATGGTATAAGCGGGTTAATTCGGCTCATGTTTCAAGGGGATTCAGTCCATGCTCAGCTGACTCCAAGGCACTAATGTCATGGCATGTCATGTGTAAAGGAGCAGAACAGTTCACAGTGGCCAGGAAACAGAGCAGGGGACCAGATCCAAGCCCGAAGGCCACACGTCCTCCACCCACTAGGTACACCGAGAGTGTGCCTCACCATCCCTGGGCAGTTCCCAAGCCAGTCTGGCTGATGGTCACAGGGCAGGTAGCCAGGCCCAGGCAGAGATAGAGGGACTGCTTGCCAGCCCTCCCAGAAGGCCTGAGACTGGGGCTAAGACAGGCTGTGTCCAGGACTGAGGTGGCTGTGCCTGGGTGAAGTGGCCATGCTTGTGCTGAGGGGGACATTCCCAGGCTGAGAGGACCATGCCATGGTAGACAGTACCTGGGGGCTGGGGATTTAGCTCGATGGCATAAGCACCTGCCTGGCAAGCGCAAGGTCGTGAGTTCGATCCCTAGTACCGCAAAAAAAAAAAAAAAAAAAAAAAAAAAAAAAAAAAAAAACACAACACAGTACCTGGGGCCGAGGTGACCATGCCCAGAAGGGGCTCAGGCTAGGCAGAGCAAGGGCAGAGTGGCTATGACTGACACTGGGTCACAGTGCCTTAGACCTGGGTGTAAGTGTGAGCCAATCATGTGTATACTTTGTACATGAGGGGATGGGTGCCCATCCCTGTGCACAGCTCGCACCTGGCTTTTTGTATGCTGTTGACACACATCTGTGTCACACAGGTGTCTACGGACATAGCCTGCATAAGGACTGTACTTGCCTCATCTGGAGGGACTGCACAGTTCTCTCAGGGTTTCTGTGTGTGTGTGCACAGTGTGAATGCCTCTACATCTCATGTCTCTATGTGTCCCTGTGTGTGTGTGTGTGTGTGTGTGTGTGTGTGTGTACACTTGTGTACACATGTCTGTGCAAGTCCCCACATGTGTACATGTCCCTGTGTGTCTTTGTCCATGCCTCCATGTCCTGTGTTTCTGTGTGTCTGTGTGTATGTGTCACAGCCATGTCCCCGTCTGTTGGGGAGCCCTGCTGTGCACTTTGGGTATGTACACACGTGTGTGCCCTAGCAGGTGCCACCTGCTTGCAGCCCTTTCCTCCCCTGCTTGTGCTGGACCTGTGCTAAGTGCCATGGCCTTGTCAGTTGGCCTGGCTTTCCAGATGGTGCATTAAGATGGATTGATGTAACCCGGCTTCATCCCTGTGGGTCCCCAGTGTTGTTCCTCCATGGCAGCTCTTGTGCAGAAGCATGGCCCCAGCACACCCGGTGCCCTATTGGTTAGAGTGTTGTCCTAATTTGGTGATGGCACAGCCATGCTGGGCTGCAACCACCTGCCCATTGTGACATGGGATGTTCTAGCAGAACTGTTCCCACCAGGCATGAAGGGTTGTGGGGTCTAGGGTGGAGGATAGCCAGATCTATCCTCAGGGATTGTGGCTCTGCCAGCCATGAGGCTAGTCTGTGGCTCCACTAGCCATGAGGCTCAAGCCCTGGGGGCCCAACTGGGCCTCCAGGGCTCCAGCCTCCACATCCCACAGGGCTACCATGCAGCTCCAGGTGGGCCTAGGCCTGAGTGTGTATCCACCTGCATACCAGTCCCTGGGTGTGGTGCACACACTCCATGGTCAGTGCCAGGTGGCTGAGGTGTGTCTGAGGCCTTGGGTTACCCTGACCCTGCCAGTAGGGTCGGCAATAAGGTCCCATACAGTAACAGGTGTGTGGCCCATGTGCAGGGCAGAGGGCCTTCACATGCAGGACACTGTGGCAGTGTGAAAGTACAGGGGAGCCTGGGTTGAGAACAGGACTCTGTCCCACCCTTCCATGACCCCAAAGGCATCTAAGCCACCCTGATGCACCTGGCCTGTATCCTTGTGCCCACCACTCCTTGGGGTTCCCCTTTCCTCCCCTTCCCATCTTCTCCTGAGTTCTCTGTACTCCGTATCTCCCTTTGTACCTCTCAGCTTGGCTTTGTCCTCTAGCGACTCCTCTGCCACAGGTGGCTTTGCCCCCCTCCGATTGCCCATCAGGTAGCCGGGGCCTTCCTTGGCCTGCCCAGCAGAACAGTGAGACAGGTGTGTCATGCTGGGCCATAAGGCAGTTGGCTGCCATGGCCCCCTCGGTGCCCAAGCAACTGGCACAGCCCAGGCTGAGGGGCACAGGGAGACTCAGGCCTCTGTGGTGGTGCCTGAGTGTGCTGTCTCTAGCTTCCTCTGGGTTGCTTGCCCTGGATCGGTCACGCTGTGTGTCCAGGTGACAGCAATGGTGTCTGCAGGCAGGTGCAGAAGCAGCTCCTGGAGTGAGCGCCATGCAGAGCTGTGACAGGGTGCTTGGCCTTCATCATGGCCACTGTCTCAGTGTTGCTCCCAGTCCTTTTGGTGGGCTCAGGGAGGTGTCTTGGGCCAGTGCACTTCCCTCTGCCTGGACCAGGCTCCAGAAATCCAGTGGCACCCAGTGCCTAGTGGCAGACACCTGTGTCCCCAGAGTGGTGTGGCAGGGGCCTTGCCCCAGCTGTGGAGCCAGCCCTGCTCCTGCAGCCTGACTCTGCAGATGGGCCACTGGGTCCCAAGGAGATGGAGGCCCTGGGGTGGGAATGTGCCCCCCTCCAGCTGGCCCTCCTGGGCCACAACTGCCCATTATCACCAGGGGCTGGCTTCCTGCATCCAGCCCACCCCAACCATGAGACACCATTGCTGAACCCCAGATGTCCCGAAGTCCAGCTCAGGGCTGTCCAGTCCCTCACCGTGTACCCCAGGTAGTGAGGACTACTGATGCTGTCCTTTGGAGATCCACCACAGTGCACAGGTGCAGAAGGGCAGAGAGTTGGCCCAGCTGGAGACTGGTCTGGCAAGCCGGGGGGGGGGGGGCATGGGGGGATTAGGCGCCCTGGGAAGTAGAAATTCAATTATTTGAGAGCAGGCATGCAGCTGTGACACAGAAGGTTAGGGATTAGTGTTAACAGAATTTCTGCTTCAGGCTTTGTATTAATAAATAATTCATGAGGCAGTTAGCACTTTGCATCTGACAACACAAGAACACATGAACACAGACAACTCAGAAAGGTCAGCATGTGCCACCGCAGGCCGGGCCATCTTTCATTTATTCCCTGACACCACCAATAATTCTTCCTGCAAGAGAGAAGACCCAGAGAGAAAGAAGAATGCCTGGGGGGTGCTCAGAAGGCTGCAGGACCTGGACAGCCCAACTTCCAGGGGAATGGCAAGGAGGGAGGTGAGGAGCAGAAGCAAGATAAGCCTGCCTGAGGGCATAAAGGAGGAGAAAAGGCAGGTGCTAGCTGGCTCTGTGGTTCAGATGGAGTGGCCACCCAGGGTGACAAGTGACCTGGGACCTGCAGGACAAGAGGGAGCACAGCTGAAACCCATGGGCAAGTGTGAGCAGATTCAGGCATGTGTGCAGACAGCTGCATGCCTGTGTACACCTGACTCTGTGGCAGGTGCATGTGTGTGCACGTGTGTGTCTCTGACTGCATACATGTGTGCCACTGGGTAAGTACCACCTGCACATGCGTGTGACTCCCACTGCACTGGAGGGGGGAAGCCTTGCTACAGCTGGGTCCTCAGGTACCTGCAGGCTACCATGGAGGAGGGGCAGAGCTGGGAGACCAGGGGAGCAGGAGCTTGTGCTTATACTATACACACGTGACGATGCCCTCACTGCAGGTTGGGACCCTAGGTTGCATGGCAGTGACAGAATAGAGAAGCATTTGCCCCCGTGAAGGCAAAGGGAAAGGCAAACAGTTCCAAGGGAAGAGCCACATGCAGGGTGCATGCCGGGTGAGTGCAAGAGGGACTATGCAGCTAGGGTGCCACAAAAGCAGAGCCTTGGGGCTGGGGATTTAGCTCAGTGGCATAAGCGCCTGCCTGGCAAGTGTGAGGTCATGAGTTCGATCCCTGGTACCACAAAAAAAAAAAAAAAAGCAGAGCCTTGGAGCAGAGGCCCAAGGGGCGCATGACACAACCCAGGCCTCCTGTCTTGGCAAACCAGAGTCCAGGCAAACAGGCAAAGGCACCCCGAGGTGCTGCCCAGATACTCCTCACGTTGCAGTTAGCACACGCCAAAAGATTGTGTTTCTCAGAGCAGAGCTGGGCTCCAGGGCCGGTGTCAGTGCTAAGCAGGTTCTCAACTGGGACGTGGACTGCATGCTCAGCAATTGAGTGGGTGGCAGTACTGCGGGTAAGACTGTCCCTGTCCCCTACTCTGCCGCAGCTGGACACCCTCAGACACATCCTGGCTCCTGGCCCTCTTGGTGGACCCCCTCATCCTTCAGTTCTCTGAGTATTGTATCACATTCTGGGACTGGAAGTGGGTTGCCCAGTGCCGTTGATTCAGGCTCCAGGCAGGTGGCTGCCGGAGCTCACTAGGGTGGCAGGTGGCCAGGAACAGTAACTCGGTCAGCTGTCCCGCATGGCACCTCCCACAATGGGGGCTCAGCCTGGGGTCCTGGGTTTGAGGAGCATGGGTCTCTCCATCAGTTTGCACATGGGTGGTTGGGATATAGTAATTTAATTGCTTGTTAATTGGGTAATTAGTGCTTTGTTTTACTTTAAAGCCTAAACACTCATAAAGCAGGAATTAGAGTAAAGAGTAAAGAAGAGTGAGATTTGCAGATAGTTATCTGGAATAATTAATCAGGTGTGGTGGAGCAGGGACCTCTCCACTCAGCCACCCTGGAGCTCTGCCTCTGGGCCTCAGTTTCCCCATCAGTAACCAAGTGGGCGTGCAACGAGGCCTGTGGGCACGTGGCATCCACCTGACTCTTATGCCATTGAGGTGCCCAGCCTCTGCCCCTTCCTGGGCCTTCCCATTCAGTGTCCCTAAGTGGCCACATGAGGGCCCTCACCCTGGGTGAGGCACAGAGGCCTCAAGGTACCAAGGAACACTCCTGGGGGAGGGCAGGTACATGGACTGCAGTCCTTCTACCACGTGCAGAGCTCCATCTGTGTCTCTGCTTTTATTCATGCCCACATTGTAGGGCACCAGTGAGCCATGGTTGGCCTTGTCCCCTCCTGGCCCATCAGCTTGGGCCTGTGTGGTGACAGCTGTCCTGCAGAACCATCCCAGTCTACCTGGGTGGCAGCTGCCTCTCCTGGCCCTGCTGGATGCTCCCTTTGTCCCCTCTCCCACTCACTCAGCTGCATGCCCTCCCTCCCCCACAGTCTCCTCTGCTGTCCCTTCCCTGCCACCACATGCCCCATTCACTGCATCCCTGACCTCCCACAGTTGGGGTCTCTGCCCATGTGCATGGTCAGGGTTGCTGTTGGTGTCTGCTGTGTGGAGGCCTGGAGCCCAGGGTGTCCAGTGGTGTTGAAGCCCAGGCCAGCCAAGGGGCCCCTTCCCTCCATCTGGGCTGCAGCCCCTCCCTGCCCTGACCAGGGCTACTTCCCTCCTTGCTGACTGTGCCTAGCCCACAGCCCCCTAGTGCCACCAGTCAGAGCCTGACTCCAGTCGGCATATGAATATTCGGATCCACTGGGCCCTGTCCTGGACAACCACTCCCTGGGGGAAGATGAGGCAGGGAAGAGTCTCCAGGGCAGCGGCAGGCCATCCCCTCCCTGGGTCACCACACAGCACTGGGGTGCCACCATTGGCACCACTGGCCCCCTTTAGGACTTTGCTCCATGAGCATCTGGCCTTTGAGGACAAGGATGCAAAATGGCTAATTCAGAAGACTGAGTGATATTCAGGGTGGACACAGCCTCAGTGGACACCACACGATAGACTGTCACATGCCCGGTTGTCACGGGAGTGTCAGCTTCTCCCAGGCCAGGTGCCCCACACTGGCAGCCAGCACCGTGTTCCACAAAATGGCTTGCTAGAACACCCCCACCTCCACCATTGAGCAGGGGACACAAAGGAAGGATGGGAAAGAAGAGAGGTCTGGGGCAGGCAACCCTCATCCATTTCCTGTCCCCACACTTCCCAAGGGTGCTCCCACCAGGCCCATTTGGAAGCTGGAGGCCCAGAACGTGGGGTCCAGTGCTGAGTCACCATGTGTACTGTGTCCCCAGCACAGTTCTCTTGGGCATGTGGCAGGACCAAGCAGCACTCTGAGGGGAGAGGCACCATTGGCAGGAGGCCCTGGGCTCCCATGTGGCTTGGTATCAGCACATCCAGGACCTGTGGCCGCACACCAGGGACCCAATCCTGAACAAACCCCAGGAGCAGATGGCCTCCAGCTGTGTACACCCTAGGCTGTGTGCCAGGCACCAGATGTCCCTGCACCTTGCCCCTGCTGCCCCATCCTGGCCAGGGCTGAACCCTTCCATGCTTGCCATGGCCATGGGTCCTGCAATGCCAAGTGTTCCCAGTGCTTTTGCCACATGTCATGTGCAGCTCCGAGGCCTCTGAGATGTTAGCGTCATTGAAAGTTCTTTTGGCCAGTGAAGAGGGTCAGGTAAGACCTGGGGCTGCCACACCACTAGCACCGCCTCCCTGGCCCAACCCACACAGAGGACCCATGTGTGGCGGCTCTGGGGCCGGGCAGCGACCCTGCAGGCCTGTCTCGTGGTGAGTTACAGTACTTGCAAGCAGGTGGCCGACCCTGGTATCAAGTTCATGAATTCTCATGCCTTTGTCTGAGCTGTGGGAGGTAGGCAGCCTCCGGTAAGCACAAGCACCCAGAGGAGCAGTGAGCAGTAATTAACGTTTATGCTGAGAAGAAAAAGGCAGTTTCTGCAGCTGCCTAATTGCCATGCTGGCTCTTCAAGTCTCTTGGTGTAATGGTGATGATGGTGGTGATGATCGTGACAGTGGTGGTGATGGTGGCAGTGACGATGACAGTGATGCTGATGATACCATCCCACATGTGTCTTGTA
Organism: Dolichotis patagonum; assembly: GCA_004027295.1. Lineage (NCBI taxonomy): Eukaryota > Metazoa > Chordata > Mammalia > Rodentia > Caviidae > Dolichotis > Dolichotis patagonum. The sequence continues at coordinate 52,330 of PVJX010000807.1, forward strand.
CTGCACACCCAGCACTATTGTAGAGTTTGCATGTATTCACTGACTTACAGTATGTGACAGGCCCGTAAATAGACTGTTGTCTCTTTTCCAGAAGCATAAACTGAGGCACTGAGGAGTCGGGAGACTTTTCCGAGGTGCACAGCTTAGATAGGAGCACAGCTTCACGGTGGGGTCCACTCTGCAGCCCGCATCCCGGGCCTGGCCATCTGTGCCCTCTCTCCTCAGGTGTGAGGACTGTCCATGCCCCCACATCAAGGCTGCAGAAAGGTCATCTCACTCAGGCAGCTCCCAAAAGACAGATATGGCCCCTGTTCCCGCCTTGTTCTGATTATTCACCCACCCAGTTCCAGCTCCACTGCAGTTAAACCCTAACCCCATAGGACTCAACAGCTGGAATTCATTGACAGCCCTCCCCGTGGCACTGACTGCAGCCTGTCGTGTGGTAATGACAGAGTACGGGAGGTCATCCCGCCACAGGCCCCCGTTTCTTGACGATGGACACATCAAACTGCCATCCTCAGGCCTCATTGCCCAGCCCTGCCGGGTCGGCCTGGAACCCGGGGCTACAGGCAAGTTTGTGACCAGCTGGATGTGGGTCTGCGTGAACTGCACTCACCAGCCTGGGAGGTCCTAGGGCCAGAGCTGAGGACAGATCCAGCAGGTGGCCAGTGGCCCTCAGGCACAGGCAGCCACTTGGGAGGCCGCTTTCCCACCTTGCCAGTGTGTGGGTAAGCAGGACGAGGCCCCAGCTGCAGGAGCAGAGGGCACCCTGACCATCCTGGTGTACTCTGGGTGCCCACCACCTCCCTCCCACGGACCACAGCCTGCTCTTCCCATGGATCCCTGCAGTGACAGAGGGCCCTCCCCAGGCGAGTCACAGCACCTGAATTGTCCCCATGTGCACATACACACAAAGATGCCTGCAGCTCCCACACCCTCACCTGTCCAGCCTTGTCCCCTCACTGTCTTACCTTCCTTTTTCCCTCACAAGTTTAGGCACCTTGCCAGCCCCTCCCTACCCTGGGTCCTTGTGCTCCCAGTGGCTGGCTGGGGGACCTTCCTTCTTGCTCATGCACCCCATGCCAGGTGCCACCCACATCATGAGAGGGCACCCAGCCTCAGCAGCGCACCTGGATGGAGAGGACACAGCCCTGCCAGGCAGGGCACATGGGACAGCACTTCCTGTCACCTGTCACTGGGAGACCAGGATTAGGGGCTGGGTGCAGCTTGCCCAAGGCGTGCAGCCAGGACTTCCACCCAGGCCCACGGCGCAGATGGTCTGTCAGGCTGTAGTGCGGAGCCCGCTGGCCACAGTAGACCCCCATGCTCGGCCCAGCAGCCCAGCAGCCCACTCAAGCTGGAGTGCTCTTTCCAATGCTGGTGAGTGGCTGGTGAAGCCCATGTGATCTCCTCTGTGAGCTTTGCCATCGGCCTGGGGCCTGGTGGAAGGCAGTATGATTTGATCACCCCTATTAATCAAGGTGAGCACAACCTATAAAACCCACCTGGCCCAAATCTGGCTGGGGCCCATCACCTTCCCAGCCATCTGGGAGAGATTTTTTTTCCTGCAGTATAGCTCACCCGCCAGGAACACCTTGCTAGGGAGAGGTTCCCCTTTATTCTTTTAGGGGAAACTGCAGTGTTTCTTAAGCTGTGCGTCCTTTCAGAGCTCAGCTTCGTGAACTGAAAGACCGAGATTTGTTTCCTTTACTGTCATGATCGTGTGTTGAGGCTGCATACTCGGTCCCCGCCAGCCCTGGTTCCTCCTGAGCACCCTGCACGCAGGTCAGGCGGGTCCTCACCCTCCTCCTGGAGGAGCTGGGTGCCACAGCTCCCATTACGTCCCCAGGCTGCAGGCCAGGACAGGGACAGACATGGGCTCTCAGGCCTGTGTGGTAGCAACTGTCTACCCGGGTCACAAGCCAGGTGGCCCCCCGTTCCTCTTCCCTGGGCCATCCACCAGGGTATGGAATAGCTATTGTGACCACTACACTAAACCAGGGCCCCTCATGTGGCTGGGCCTCACTCAGCTCTCCCCAGCATTGCAAGGCCACAGAACCATAGCATGGTAGGCCACCTGCACAACTACAGGCCAGCCCTGTGCCTCAGTGCCACCAGTGTGGCCGTCTGCTTTGTGTGGTACTGGCAGCTGAGGTGCTGTTTCTCTCTCACTGTCTCTGTCTCCCTCACTGCAAGGCTGGCCCTGGGCTTGGGGTCTTGTCCACTCTAGGCAAGTCAGCCCAGTTGTGCCCCCCAACTGCTGTCCCTTGGCCCACCCCACCCTGTAACCTGCCACCATGCTTTGGGGGTGTGGAGGGCCCTGACTCACTTCCTTTTCTCTCTGTCCCCACAGTGTGACAGCGAGAGTGGCGTGGATGACAAGGTAAGCCCAGCTGCCCCTGTCCCCCTCCGGACCCAGGCAGGGGTGGGCCCTGGACACTGGGCAGAGGGACCTGTGCTATGGCAGCATCAACCTTATGGGCCTGGAGCTCATGGGCATGGAAGCCCTCACTGGAGGATGCCCTTGGACAGTAGAGCCTGGCAGGCAGCGCAGGCACTGGGCTCTCAGGCTGGGGATGCAGGCAGCCAGCACAGGGAGACCACATGGAGTCATCCCCTCCAGAGGAACCGAGTCCTATGAACCAGGACTCATCACCAGGGTACATCAATTCCCTGTGGCCTCCTGGGCCTTCTTTGGAGTCCTAGCACCCTGTAGGTGGCACCTTGCCAGCTCCTATGGCCAGGGCTGAGGACTTTTCCAAGGTTACACACCGAGTGACTGAGGCCCCTGCACAGGTCCTGCTCATGGCCCCGCCTTGGGCCCTGGGCAAGCATGCAGGCCAGTAGGAACTCAGTGTACATCCGTGGCAGGGATGGTAAGGAGGGTGGAGGGATGGGCTACACCCTACTGATCTACAGGCAGGTTTCCTGAGTAAGTGACCCAGTGGTAGTTCAACTCCAAGCCCCAAGCCCCAAACCACCTGGGGCCATACTGCTTCCGTGGGTACCATGGCCCAGGCTGTCTGGGAAGATGGTCATGTACTCAGGAGCTTGCATGCCCTTGCTTACAGGCCCACATGGGTGGCTGGGCACTGCTGGGTAGAGAACCATGCAGGGACCAGTGCTGCTCACTGCCCTGCCACACAGCTGGCCAGGCCAGGACCTGGTCCCAGAGAAGATGCTGAGCCAGCGGCTCCTGAAACCAGTGTTCAGGAAAACAAAAACGCATGGGGCAGAGGTGGCTCCCATTCTCTGTGTCTTTTAAAGAGGGTAAGTGACATGGACAAAGGGACAAGGGTGACCTTATTGCCACCTGCCTGCTCTTCAACAGTGAGCCAACTCCAGTCACCAGGCTGGTGGGCTAGGCCTTGGTGCCACAGTGTGGCAACCTCTGCCCCATGGCAGGTTCAGACTCCTGGCATGGCCTGGGAGGCCAGCACAGCCTCTGCTGGGCTGGGCAGGTTCAGACTCCTGCTGGAGGCTCACTTCCAGGGGCCTTCCCCTGCAGCCCGTTGCCCAGGGTGGGGCCTGGGGTGCACATAGTGCACAGTGCCCTGGCCCATGCCCACACATGAGGCACTCTGTATCCGGGCTCGACAGACACAAATGTTAGGAGAGGGTAGCTGAGGCAGCTCCCATGTCTTGCCTCAGTGTCCCCACTCACTCTGAGGGCCAGGGGCTGGGTAGTCTGAGTTGCCTTGCCACAGGGCCACAGAGTGGTGAGCAGAGCAGCTGGAATTGAGGCCAGGAGCCTCAGAAAGCCCCGAGAGCTACGTAGGCACAGGCCTCCTGCCAGCCCAGGCTCAGCTCCTCACATCAGCCCGGACTCGCCCTGCGTTATACTAGATTTGCATTGGCCTGGGCTTGCCCTGTCCTCGCTGGCCTGGGCTGGCTCGTCCCATGAGTGCTGGGGCTCTGTGCTGCTGGGGTGTGTTCAGAGCCGTTCCATGCCACGCAGACAAGAGACAGAGGCCAGAGACTGGCAAGGACTCTGCAGCTCAAGCATGGAGAAGTGTGGGAAGGTCCAGAGAGCCTAGAGCTCACACAGGCTGTGTTTGGTGCCCCAGTCCTCTCCAACTTCCTGGCCACCCGTGACACCAGTAGTGGCTACAATGCCTGTTCATTGGGTGCCTGGGTCCCTCTATGCACTGTGCTCGACCTGAGGTGTGAACAGGGAGGAGGTGTGGTCTCTGGGCACCTCTGAGGGGAAGCTCCTATGGCTATGGACATTAGGAATGGGGGGGACCAACATGGGACAGCCTGGACCTGAGCAGCCCAGGCCACCCAACCCTCAGTGACCCTGGGACACCAGTCCACACACAGTTGGCGCCACTGGTGTACTCACCCCAACACGAGATTGCCTGGAAGTGGCTGAGAGAATGGTGATGCACAGTGGCTGAAAACCTGGTTGGCAGGTGATGGGAAAGCTACGGAAGCTCAGTGAGTCAGGCCTGGGGTGGTGTCGCCATGCGAGGATGCTGGACAGGCAGCCACGGCAGCATAGGGCTCACATCCTGTGGCCAATCTGCATGCATCTCCTCTCAACCTGCTGGGCTCAGCAGATCACCTGGGGCTGCTGCAGTGGATGTGGGGGTCATGGGGACCCTGCCTCAGCTGCCAGAGGCCAGGCACGCTGCCAAGTGATGCAGGATGCTGCCAGATGGCCCTTCCCCAGTACTGTGGCTGTTGTCTCACTCCTGCTGTGTTGGAGAATATGGGAGGAAATAGTGCAGGGCTCCTTCAGCAGCCAGGGCCTGCCCAGCAAGTGGCCTCTCCCACTGCTTGTAGCCACAGCTGCCTCCAGGAACACTCTCTGCCTGCAGTCTGGACACTGGCAGAGGGCACCCATGCTCAGCCAGGGTAGGCCACAGAAGGACTCGCAGGGTTCCCTTCCCGGGCCTTGGCATGTGGCAGCAGCACAGGTCCAGCACCACTGTTCTGAGGGCCTTCAGCCTCAGGTCCTATGTAGAAAGGGGTCACTGTAGGGTCACTGGGGGGCTGGCACAAGGACCAGGGCACCCAGGGAGGGTGTGCAGCAGCCCTCACGCTCCCCAGCACCCTGCTGTCAAGAGACTGTGGACCCTATCTTCTGCTCTCTGAAGCATGGTTTCCAGGGCCACCTCAACCTCCTGTTGCTGAGAAGTGCACAGGCCACCCAGAGATACAGCTGGTGTGTCCAGCACCCAGGTCGGGGACCTCCACCATGTGACCTCTTCCCCCAGGCAGCTGGCCCACTGCAGGATTATGGGGGAGAGGCTCCCAGCTGCCTGCTCTCCCCAGCTACCCCACAGGGAGTGGCCTAGCCACATGTGACCCTGCCGCTGGCAGGGTTTTCCTCTGTGTGTAAAGTTGCTTTGGGTAACTTCCTCAGAGTACTAGGATGGCCCCATCCTTCCCTGGAGACAGAGGGACAGGGCCTTGGAGGGAATGGGCCAGGCCCCCTTTTCCCCAGGGGACCCTGCACAGAGACAGACTCGTGGGGGTGACACCCCGTGAGGTCCCTCCTCTGCTGCTTTTGTCCTGGGCATTGGCACTGGGCCTCGGAGGTCAGGCCCAGGTCATGCCAGGGTGACTCCTGCCACTGCTTACCCCCAGGCACCTGAGGGCATCCCCGTGGGAGGAGAGGTGAGGACCACAGAGTAGGGAGGTCAAGGTGGCTGAGCAGTGTCCCAACCAGTAGCTCAAGGGCCTGGCACATGGAGCCCAGGGGATGACCCCAGGTGGCACCCAGTTGGCACTGTAGTCGTAGCCCTGGTAGGCAGGGATAGGGAAGGCCAGGTAGGGTGCAAGTGTCGTATCCCCCCAGACAGAGACCCTGTGTCCTGGGAGGTGAGGGGTGTCCTAGGAAGGGCCCTGGTCCCATTCTCCAAATGTGGGTGACAGGAACTAGCATTTCCTGAGTACCTACTGTAGTTGAGGCCCACAGAACTGAATCATCCCAATGCACACAGGACTCAGGTCCAGGCCTCCCGGCTGCATGTGGGTCTCTCTCCACCTCTGTGGCACAGCCGCCAAGTGAGCAGGTGATGAGTCTGGCCCCTACCATCGTCTGGCCTGTCTTGTCTGGTGATCATCCCTGAGGGTCACAGCACTAGCCATAGCACCCAGCCCCACGACCTGCTGACCTTGGTGGCAGCTGCAGGGTCTTCAGAGAAGCACCAGGCTGGAAGGGACCTGACAGGATGGGAGGGGCACTTATTGGCCCCTCACACTACCCCCCAGCCTCCTCCCTGACTGGAGGGCTCTGGCCTCCCAGGTGGTGCTCCGGGCACAGCCATCAAACCTCACATGCCCAGCACGTGCTAGGCTCCTGAGTGTCACCTCCTGGGAGGGGCAGTGGGAGAGGAGAGGGCCTGGGCTGTGGGGCCGCCTCCTGCACACATCTGCTCTGGACAGCTGGGGAGACGGCCAGGGCCCTTGCTGGGCTCATGGGGCCACAGGACTGGCATCGGGATGGCAGTGCTCCAGCGAGCAGGTTTACGGCAGCGGCTGAGCTGGACCTGTGTGCTGAGCCCTTGGTTCTGAGGCTGAACCAGGCAGGAGGCCACCTTGGGCTTCCAGACTTTCCCAGTCTGTTTCCTTACCTGGAGAAAGGACACAGGGTGGTGTCCCTTCCCTCGCAGAGAGGGCAGGATGGCCTTCCCATTGCTGCTCAGTGTTTTGCACACATTGATGAGCAGCAGCGGCAGGTGCGTGGCTATCAGTGTCCTGTGGCCACTGTGACAGACGGCTGAGTTGGGCACACTGAGCACCCGAAGTCCCAACCCTGGATGCTTCAGGCTGTGTCCTTCTAAGGCTGGGGCATGGGGTACAGCTCCTGATGGCTCCAGGTCCCTTGGCTGGATACGCTGGACACCTTGACTTATGTTTACAAAGACCCTTTTCCAAACAAGACCACAGTCGGATTCAGGGCCACAGGCCTCCCTGCCTTTTCCACCAAGTGCAGCACTAGCTGAGGACTGTGACCACAGGGTAGTCTTGAAGGCCCTCGGGCCAGTGTCTGACCACCCTTCTCCCCAGAGCTCAGTTGTATGCTCGTCCTGTTAGGCTCCCAGGATTTCTCCTGTTTTGGGGTCTCCTCAGAGCTGCTATGCAGACATAAGAAGGGCAGCTGGGAAACAGTGAGCCATGAATGACTTCCGGTGACCTTCGGTGTCACTGGCCCTTTGGTCAGCAGTTCTGGTTGACACAGCCTTGCTTCTCAGTACTGAACTCCATAGTGGAAACAGCTCCCCTTGAGCTGGGGCTGTCACCTACCCCACAGTGCCCAGCCTCTGCCAGCCCAAAGGTCACAGCCCACTGCTACACAGGATCCTGTGGACACAGGATGGTGTCCACCAGGCCTTGCACAATAGATGTCACTGTCACCACTACACCGCACAGTTAGCCCCTGTGGTGTGACCTCTGCACTCAGGCTATGGCTGTCCCCTCAGTCTGTGGTCTTGGCACAGTATTGGCACCCAGGTACACACCCGGCTGCTAGCTATGGCTGAGTGGAGTGTAGGTGCCCCTGGGTATTAAGGATGGCATGACCAGGAGGGCCCACAGGCTGGGAGAAGCCCCTGCAGGAAGCCTCGGGAGGGTACCTCCCTCCTGACAGTATGAAGCAGTACAGTTGGTGGCAGAGCCATCGCTGTGGGTAAATGTGGCTCTGAACACTGTCAAGCCCCGACGTGGGTTATATATTGTTTGGAAGTCTGATCTCTGGTATCAGCACACTCTGAGCAGCTGTCTTTTTTCTCTTGACAATCGGTCTGCACTACATTTTCTTCTCTGTTTCCAACCTCATTAAATCCCTCATATCACAGCTGCTTTCTTTTCAAAACAAAGTGAAGGACAGGCCCCTGTCCTTTGCCCCAAGTCTAACTTTGCCCCAAGACCGAGATGGGGACCGTGGTGGGGCTCAGCAGCCTCTCCAGGACCAGTGCCCAGGGGGCTCAGGAGACAGTGGCAAATTAGAGTCAGGTGTGTTAAACTTGTCCCTTTCTCTGTGGTGAGATGTGTAGGCATGTGGGGCTTGAGGAGGGGCATCATGGTGTGGAGAGCTTGCCAGGTCACTACTGCATCTCCCCCAGATGCATCTCCCCTGGATGCTTCCTGCTCCCCCAACAGGACTCCTGCAGGGCAGGGCGGGGCACACAGTGCAGCCTCGAGGCAGGCCTGGCGCTGGAGCACCTCTTCGCCCTCAGGACACTCCCCGCAGCCAGCTGTGGCTGGCGGAGGCTTAACCAGGTCCGCAGGTCCCCCTGCAGAGGCCCAGCGCCCGCCGGGAGGATGAGCGCGTCCATGCCGAGCCGCGCCTGCAGCCAGACGAGGCCCCAGGTGCGGCTCTGCCAGACACTAGCTGTGTGTGTGGCTCCTCGCACAGCGCTGAGCAGAAGACAGCAGGACTTCGGGGAGCGGTTTTGTGTTTTGCGTCGCTAAAGAGTTTATATATTTGGTAACTGAGAGCGAAAGGGCTTAGTATCTCACCCAGTAGGCGTAGCAGTCCTTGGTAACCTGTCGCCCTGAGGATCGCGGAGTGCCGCCTTGGGTTGCACCTGGAGGGGGGTGTCGCGGCCTGCGCATCCGCGCCTCAGGGCTGGATTTGTCGGGCCTGCCCGCGCCCCGCCCCTGGCCCGCCGGGCCCGCCCCGCGGAGCCCGCGCTGGGAACCCGCGGCGCGCCCAGTCGGGTGGCGGCGGACACGCGCCACCAGGCCGGGCGGGCCGAGCAGGGCGCGGTGAGCACTGCGAGCGGCGGGACCCACGCGCCCGCGAGGTCGGTGCGCGCTCGGACCGGGCGGGGAGCGGGGTTCCGGGGGCCGGGCAGGAGGGACGCAAGTGGCGGGCGCGAGCCGTGGGAGTCGCGCCTTTGTCTGTGCCCCGCGCTTCGCTCACCTGAGGAGGAGTTGAGTTCTTTGTCCGAGGCGGGGCCGCCGCGGTCGGGGCCTCGAAGACGAAGCGCCAGAACCCTCCCTCGCGTGGGGTCCTCGCCCGCGCCCGGGGTCCAGGCGAGCGGCCCAGGCTGGGAAGTTGCCGGATGGGTCGGGCAGGGGCGCGCGTCAGTGCCGGCGACGGGTTGGGCTGTGCCCAGGACGCCGCCTCGACGGGGTGACCCAGTGTCCGGCAGGTACCGCCCCGGACGCCAGCGGGGACCAGGACTCGGGCGCCGGCTCTGCAGGGGGGCAGGGCGGGGGCGGGACCCAGAGCGGTGCCTGTGCCTCTGTGCCTCACGCGCCCCCCCCTCCCGCGCGCGCTCGTTTGGCCTCCCTGTATTCTGGGACGCCATCTCCGGGTCCTGGGCACCCGCTGCTGCACCCGAGAAATTGAGCTTGGATCCCCCGTGTGGGTCCTGGAGGCGGGACAGAGCCCACAGCCCCCTGCACCTGGCCACCCCGCTGCTCAGTCCGCCCCCAGCTGCCTTCTGTTCCCCCATGTATTGTGCGGCTGCAGTCACCCCGTCACCTGCTCCCCTGGCACCACGCTGCTCCTTGGGAGGCTGTGGTGCTGGGACCTCTGAGGCGCTGGAGTAGTCAGTGCTGTGCTGCAGCCCAGAATTCCTGCTCATGAGACCACCGCACGCTGGGCTCCTTAGCAGGTGCAGCTACCACCCTACAGCCATTGACAGGGGCTTCCAGCTGGCCCCAGCGCCCCACCGTCCTCCAGGACTGCTGCCCAGCCACCGAGGAGGCAGCCTGGCCGAGGGAAGGGCAGGTGCCCTGCAATGCAGCAGCAGCGGTCAGGATCCCAGTGGAGACCATCACAGCCCTGAGTGCAGAAGCCCTGGTGTGGGGCCAGGAGCAAACCGGGTCCTGGGAGTCCTCCATGGGTGCACTGCTCCAACTCGGTTCTCAGGATGGAAGAGACACAAGCCAGAGGGGCACCGAGGGAACAGGCTGACACTCAGGCACACAGCCTGATCCCCAGAGGAGGTGACCACACACCTCCAAGGGCCGCAAAGAAGGTCAGCTGGCAGGGTGCCCGGGGACCCTGTCCTTGTGCACAGCTGTCTGATTTCCTGGAGTGGCCCTGGCTCCAGGTACCATGTGGCGGAGGACCAGACTGGCACACCCTCCCATGTGTGATGTGACTCAGGGACTCCCAGGCCTGGGTGGCACTAACTGGAGACCCCTGGAGGGGCCAGGAGCTGAGTTGCTCTGAGGTGAAAGCCCTTGCCTGAAGCGGGGGTTGCACACCGTGATTTCGGAGCTGGCCAGGCAGACCCCTCACCCACAGGGACACAAGTAAGATCAGGAGCTTATGCTGGAGGACACTGAGAGTGCTGGAGTCCTGAGGCTGGGCAACAAGAGTGTCCTCCTGCCTCTGCCAAGCATGCTCAGTGCACAGAAGTCTTTCGGTCAGAGCAGAAAACAGTCCCTTCTGTGTCACAGATCCTGGCCCCTCCCGGTGGCTCTGCATGCCCTGTCCCTCAGTAGGTGTTCCAGGTGCAGGAAGGGCCCTGTTTCAGCAGGTTGTAAAGCACTCAGTCGTGCTGCTTCAGGTGGTTCATGTGTGTCTGGCTCCTGTCTGGGATGGTTGATACGGGGGATGAAACAGGAATTCTACTTCCCCTTTTCTGTGTATAGTACTGGGGGTAGAACCCAGGAGTGTAAAAACACCCAGCCACATCATGGGCTTCTTTTTATTCTGACATGAAGTCTGGTCTTAAACCTGAGGTCCTCCTGCCTCAGCATCCCAAGTAGCTGAGATTGCAGGTATGGGCCACCTCCCTTTTCCTGAGCATAAAGCTGCTTGCCACACCATGCACTGGACCCCTACGCACACCTCTGCCCACCACATGCTGAGGCCTTTCCTGGGCCCAGGTGTCCTTTGGGTTCTCGTTTCTGTTCCACTTGCCTCCCCATGCCGGAACGTTGCAACTGTGTCTTGTTGGTTTCAGCAGTGTAGCTCTTGTGCTGTGAGATGCCCCTGTTGGATGGGCTGTGCACTACTTCTGCCCAGCAGATGGCTGCTGCAGGGCCTGTGGCACTTGCTGTGGAGCCTGGCTTCGGGGGAGGGGGGCAGTGTGCATGCATGGCAGCAGCCACCCAGCCATGCCAAGATGGCTCGTGGTGGCCTATGGTATGGCTGGGCACTCTGCTCTGCCTGTTGGTGGGTGCTGGAGGCCACAGACCTTGGACCTCTGCACTCCTGCCAAGCCTTGGGCAAAGCAGGAGCCTGGCCTCTCAGGCTGGAGAGCCATCCTGTCCAGGTGGGGTGGGGTTGGCGGCCAGCAGGCATCTTCATGTGTGGCTCCTGGGCGAGGCGCCCTTCCTGGCCTTCAGGCCCCGCTCTGACATAGCAAGGACTGTCCCTCCATCTCCCATGCCCCTCACACCCAGCCCATCCCTCTCTGCCCACACCCAGGCAGACCTCGCCATTCCCCCTCAGGCTGTGTACTACTTTTGTTATCATGGTTCAACCACGTGAGTGATGGCTGAGCTCCTTCTGTAAAGGACTTCAGAGAGGTGAAGCTGAGTCTCTGAAGCCCCAGCCCCATCAGTCCCCCACGTTCTCCCTTGTCCCTGGGGCAGCTGCTGTCCCCAGTTGGACAGGTGTCCTCCACACCCTCCCTGAGGTTTGCTGACACAGACACAGGTGTGCACTTCATGTACCTAATACCCTGCACACTCAGCTGCACACACGCACTTTACCACACATGGTCCCATGCAGGCATGTGAACATGGGTGTATGAACATGGATAAGCACACAAGTGTACGTGCCAGGGGACTCCCTGCCACAGGGTAGAACTCAGTGCCAGAGCTGACCGCACAGCCCTGCTGTGTGAGGCACAGAGACCCAGCCCTAGGGAGGGGGTAGGGCTGGAGGTGAAAGCCAAAGGGCCAGGGTCTCTGGGGCGATGAAAAAGTTCTGTGATCCCAGCGAAGGGTGTGTTGCTCTGCAAGACTGCAAAGTCGCCATGTCGCATCTGTGAACCACGTCTCTGGGGCCTTGGCTGCTGGAGAAAGTGCTGGAACCTGGTCACAACTTGTTCTCACCGTCTGGAGCCTGGGAACACCAGAGCGGAGGCTCCAAAGAGCTTGCGCCTGGAGAAGGCACTGCTCCTGGTGCAGGGGCCATGGAGGGCACCGGTCAGGGCCAGGGTTCTCTGGGTAGATTTTGAGGCACACATGCAGTCCTTGCCCCAGTGAAGCCTCTTGACAGAAAGGGAAAAAGACTAGAAAGAAAAGATTCACCTGGGACCACTGTCACTGAGCTTGTTCTCCAGAGCTGCCATGGGGTCCCACAGAGCACAGTGGACACCAGTGCACACACAGTGTGTTTCTCCAGGTGTCATGAAAACATCTCAGTCACCTGGCTTTGTCTGTTATGTGGTGGGCTCACCCATCAGAGTGGTCCCCTGCCCAGCCACTACACCCCAGAGTAAAGCTCTGCCACACCTGGGTGTGGAGAGAGTGACTCCGTGTCTCACACCTGCTGACCAGTTCCTCTCCCCTCCTGACCAGCTACCTCCCATACCGTGCAATGTACTGGTCGGGGCAGGGACCCACTCAGGATTCTGCCCCACCATGGATTTGTGGGTGCAGCAGAGGGCTTTGAGGGCCAGCTCACTCCGGCCCTGGTCCCTGAACCTTTTCTCTCCGCAGGCATCCGTGGGCTCGGAGCTGCTCTTTGCCCCGGCAACTGACACAGGTGAGCACCGTAAAGCCAGCTTCCAGGTCTTGGGCCCCACAGGGACCAACAGGATTCTTGGGCATCTGGTCACCCTGAGGATGGGCTGATAGGCCAGGACAATGGGTAAGGGCCCCAAGGCAGCCTCCCCCAAACACTGGCCACCAGAGCTCCAGAAGGACAGATGGCAGAAGCACCTGAGGGGAGTGGACCAGGTGATGGGGGTCCCAGATGGAAGTGGGGTGAGCCTCTCCACCTGTGGAAACCAGCTGACCCCCCTCCAGGTGTGGTTGAGGACATGACCTCTGCACCTGTTTGCTCATCCGGAATGGGGTGACTGAGGGCCGGTAGTTGCCCAGAGTATGGGCGGGCCTGCACCTGGACCTCCAGGTCCAGGAGATAAGGCAGTCCCCGTGCCACACAGCCCATCCCATGCCCACACTCTGCAGGTGCCACACCAGGCGAAGGGTTGGAGGCCAGGGCCGGGGCGGCCCCCAAGGTGTCTGGCCTGGAACGCAGCCGTGAGCTCAGCACTGAGCCCTTCCTGCCCGCGGGCACTCTGCCCACAGCACCGCCTGGTGCCCGCACCACCCCGCTGCTGAGAACTGAGCCGGGGCTGTGCCACGCCCCTCCGCTCACGGACTCACTGCCCACACAGACTACGCAGACGCGGGAGCCTGCGCCCGTGGGCGCCTTCTTAGGCTCCAGCCAGGCAGCACCCACAGGCCTCCACCTGCCTGGCCTCAGGTGTGTAGGATGGGGGTGGGGGCGGAGCTGTGGGCGGGGCCTGCACTGTCGGGGTGTGTGGCTATGGTTAGGCAGGGTAGTGGGGCCTGCATGTCTGCGAGCGTGGTTATAGGGGCAGCATGAGCCTCATGGTGGGGCCTGCAGGCCTGGGTGGAGTGGGGATTAGGTCCATCTTGGTGGGGCTGGGCAGGTAGAGGGTGGGGACAGAGACCTCCGTGGCTGGTGGCACTGAGCCCTGCTTCCCCAACAGGAGCAGCATTGCAAGCAGCGGCACCTCACTGGGCCTGGGGAAGCACGGGTCACTGTCGCTGTCGCTGTCGGGGCCGGGCCCCCACCTTTCTACCTCACACCTGGCACTCCGGGGTCAGGTGCACCAGCACCCCGCGACCATGTTTGCCACACCCACGCTGCCCCCGGCCTCAGCACTGCCTGGCAGCCTGGTGGTCCCAGGACACCCTGCAGGTAGGTGATCCTGGGGCTTTGGCTGGCCCCTGTTGTGTGTGGCCCCACAGACACCCTTCCTGCTCTCCTGGACCCCAGCCAGCACTGTCCCTGTCCCTTCTGTGGCACTAGGTCAGGTATAGAGGGTCCAGGTGATAGAGTCCCTTGCCTCTGCCTCCCCAGCTGTCCTCCTAGACCTGGTCCTAGGGATTCCTCCTGGGCTTCCACGGGCTTTGTGGAATGGAGTCAGCCAGTGTCCCCAGGGGATGGGACACATGGGACAGGACCAGCAGTGGGCTCACGGCTTCTCTCTCACCTCCAGATGCCAGTTTGTGGCTCTCCCTCAGCCCGCCAATCATGTATTGCCAGCCTCATGCGGGGATTCTGATTGGTACTTGGTCACAGGCTCCTCTCTTCCTTCCATCCCCCGGCCCACACCTGGCGAGTGGCCCCCAAGGCCTGGCCTGCCGAAGCCGAAAGTGCCAGGTGACTATCCGCCTCACCCCGCGGGAGCCCGTGGCCGACGTGCCTCTCTGTCTCTCTCTCTTTTCTCTCGTAGATCAGGAGCTGCTCAGGCAAGAGCTGAACACGCGGTTTCTGGTGCAGAGCACGGAGCGGCCGGGCGCCCCCCTGGGCCCAGGGGCCCTGCTGCAGGCCGAGTTCCACCAGCACACTCACCAGCACACTCACCAGCACACTCACCAGCATCAACACACATTCGCCCCCCTCCCAGGGCTGCCCCCGGCGCCGCTCATGCCACCTGCCGCACCCCCACCGGTGCGTAGGCGCGTGTGCTGGCAGGGGGCAGGCACACACAGGCCAGCACACACGGGCAGGGGTGGGCACCATCTCCCTCTGTCTCTCTGCCTATGGACAGTCCCTGCTCCGCCTCAGTCTGTCAGCTCTCCCCTGGAGACCAGCCCTGAGACATGCCTGAGGGCCATCCGGGACCGCTGTTCTGGCTGTCCAGATGTATGTGACCTGCCCCGGGAGCCACACCACACCACTCCTCAGCATCTGGCTGTGGCAGGACTCTGGGTCTGCAGGCCTGCAGAGGACTAGGGCCCCTGGGTGGCACCAGTGTTCCCTGTCCTGGGAGCAGCTGCCGCTTGGGCCCAGGCCCCAGATGAACGAAGCCTGCGCCTCCCCCACTTTCCCCTAAACAGCATTTTAAGCCTTCACTGGGGCTCCACTGAGTGCTCCAGGAGCCTGGACACAGCCACTGTGGGCCGCCCATCCTAGGAGGCTCTAGAGGCCCTAGCCACTCCCCATCTGGCCAGCGGGGGCAGGTGCCAGGTCCACTTGGGTACTGGACATGGGAAGCCTCACCTCTCTTCCTTCCCTTGTAGTTTGACAAGTTCTCACCCAAGCTGGACAGCCCCTACTTCCGACATTCCAACGTGAGTCCCTGAGTGCAGGCCCGGGGGCAGGGGTACCCTAGGGACTCCAAGGACCAGCACCCTCTCTTGCTCTTCCAGCTCTTCCCAGCCGTCCCGTCTGCTGTCCCAGGGCTGCCCACACTGCTTGCACATGCCAGCCCCCTTGGGTCCCTGCAGGGCGCTTTCCAGCCCAAGGTACTAGCTGTGCTAGGCAGGGGGTATTTGGGTGAGGCAGCAGTCGGGGGAGATGGGGGTTCTGGACCAGAAGTGTCCCTGACAAGGGGTAGTGACCTGCAGAGAGCAGCCTCCTGCTCATACCTACTGCCTGTGGGCTTCAGCCCTGGTACAAAGGCGTTTGGCCGCAGCCGACCATGTTGCAGGAGGTTCTGAGCCTCCTCTGACCAGGGCAGGGATACAATGAGCCTTCCCCCGGGCAGCCAGGTTTCACACAGTCTGGTGAGACTGACCACCACTGGGGAAGGGACACCAGCCGGTATCTGGCCCCAGTGACCTCCACCTGCTGCTCCCAGCTGCCTCAATGCCTGAGGCAGCCAGGCCTTTGCTGGGCCCCCAACTCTGAGGAGACCCTGAGCTGGTTGCACTGTCACAGATGAACAGAAAGGGTTCCTAGAACCCAGTCCTAGGGACCTGAGGCACTGGTGCCCCAGAGGAGGATGTTGGGTGTGGAGTGCACAGCCACCACTTTCCCCAGGAGAGGAGCCAGAGAAGCCGGGCACTGGGCACAAGGGTCAGGAAGCCGGCCTTGGCCTCTGCTGTGTGTGCTCAATTGTCCACACAGCAGCTGCTGCCTGGCCTGACTGGGCCCAGGCGGTCCCTGCGTGGGTACCTTGTGCCTCAGCTCTTCCCCCAGTGTAGACCCTGGACAGGGCTGTGGTGATCACATGAGCGGGGCCTCCTCTTGGTCACACACTCCTTTCTCCCCATCCTGCTCCAGACCACAAACCCGATCCAGGTCCCGGGCCGAGCCAGTGCGGTCCACGCCCTCCTGCAGAAAACCCCCGGGGTAGGTGTCAGGGCCTCTCACACCTTCCTGGGGGCGGCATCAGTTTGGATGCTGTCCTGTCCTGCTCCTGGCATGCAGAGCCAACCATCATCGCCCTCTGCTTTGTCCCTGCAGGTGACTGACCCATACCG
The DNA here is from genome assembly GCA_004027295.1 of Dolichotis patagonum. Lineage (NCBI taxonomy): Eukaryota > Metazoa > Chordata > Mammalia > Rodentia > Caviidae > Dolichotis > Dolichotis patagonum. Next base: position 68,665 of record PVJX010000807.1, read on the forward strand.
GACAGCGTCCAGGGTGAGTGTGGGTGCGGGCAGACACCCCTGGCAGCCCAGGTGCCTGTGACAGGGCCCTCTGAGCTCTCCGTGTCCTGTGCAGAAGCCAGGGAAGTGGTGTGCAGTGCACGTGAAGATCGCCTGGCAGATCCTCCACCACCAGCAGAAGGTGAAGGTGAGACAGACACGGGGCATGTGCAGGTGGGGGGTCCTGGGAGGCCGGGACAGCCTGAGGGACCCACACCCCACATGGCAAGTGGCACCGTCATTCCAGAGGCTCTTGCTCCTCTGCACACTTGGAAGGGGAAGTTGAATCCCCAGTAGCCCCAGGTGACACAGATTCCTGGGTGGCCCTCAGGAGATGGCAGAGTTGGGGCTTCCTCAAAGGCTGGAATGGAGCTGTCGCTGCAGTGTGATTTCTATAGAGAGCAGAGGCCTACAGTGTCTGGGCTCTGCCTGGCTGCACTGGTGAGGGCCAGGGTGAGGTCACACCCCACGACAGGGAGCAGGACAAGTGACCACAGGCATGCAGGCCTGCCCAGCCCTCCTGCCTATCTTCAGCCACAGCACCCACTCCCTCTTGGTGACTGGCAGGGTGGGCCTTAGGCCCGCCTGTGATTCCAGTACTTAGGCAGAGGCAGGAAGATCAGAGTTCTAGGCCACCCTGCACTACACAGGGAGTTCAAGCCAGCCTGAACCGCATAGCAGGACCTTGTCTCAAAAGTGCTGGACACACTGGCACACTTCTGTAATTTCAGCATTTGGGAGGCTGAGGAAGGAGAATCACTCACTACAAGTTTGAGGCCAGCCTGGACTACATAGTTCAAGGCCAGCCTGAACTGCATAATGAAACCCTGTCTCCAAAAAAAAAAAAAAAAAAAAAAAAACACGAACAATCCAGGCATAGTACTTTGCACCCGTAATCCCTGGAGGCTGAGGCAGATGGATCTCTGTGAGCTCAAGGCCAGCCCAGGCTCCATAGTGGGTGAGAGGCCGGGACTGCGTAGAGCCTGGGAATGGTTGCTCCAGTCCCTGTCCCAGCCCGACCGTTCTGTTGGCTGTGGCACCCAGCAAGTCTGAGAGGCAGGCAACTCCATTTTGCTTAACTTTAATAAATTCAGCTTCCAAAACAGTTCCATTCTGCCCTTGGACACCTGGAGCTCCCGGAGCAGCGCATTCTGACACGCTGCGCTGAATTCACAAAGCTGAGGTGCAGCCAGATGTTGCCTATGCCGGGGCAGCCGCCAGCCCAGGGGAGCGGGATGGGGAACAGTGCTGGGCTGGTGGCTGCCCCCACACGCTGTCCTCCGCAGCTGCAGCTGGACCCCCACAAGCTGGAGGTGGGTGTGAAGCTGGACCTGTCCAGCAGGCTCCCCGCTCCAGGCATGGTCTCTGGGGCCCACTACCCACAGGACCTGGCTCGGCCCCTGTTCCCCGGCACAGGTGAGCCCTGGGCAGCCCCTGGCTGAGGTCCTTCCCCAGAGCCCTAAACCCCTCAGACAGGTGCGACCCCAGGGGGTGCCACACGGGAGGGGCTGTGCTGTCCCCAGAGGGACGGATCATGGAGCAGTCAGGGACCCAGTGTGGCCTGTGGCAGGCAGGTGTGACTCAGTGAATCACAGCCCAGCAGGAGACACCCAGTACCCAATTCCAAGGGGCAGCCTTGTGTGCGCCTCAGGCCCTTGGATACGAAGGATTGAGCTCGGGGACTCTGGGCCATGCTGAGGGGTGCAGGGCACTGTCTTCATGCTCTGTGCAGCTGCTTCGCATGGGATGGCTATCTTTTTGGGTGTTTCAGTGCAGACTAAAAGCTCTGAATGGTGCCCCAACCTACTGCAAGGGTCCCCCTTCTAGGATGCTGTGTGCCCCACAGCAGCCTGACCCCTGACCAGCCACAGCACCTGATGTACCCTCCACATCCCTGCCCAGCCCAGTGTGCCATGTGGTTCTCTGTATTTGGTTCTGGAGGCCTGGTGGGTTGTTGGGGTGCAGGGCAGATGCCGAGGTCCCTCTCCTGAGCTGGTGCTGTGTCCAGGGAGCCTGTGCAAGGGGCTGTGTGTTCCATACCCAAGGCTCAGGCTGGTACTAGCCAAGACCCAGCCTTGCCCTAGGTAGCTCTCACAGTGGGCAATGCCCCAACCAAGGTGTGTTCTTACTCAGCCTTTTCTCTTCTCTGGGGCTCCCTGCTGCCACCACCACACCCCGGCCCCTTGGGGCTGAGGGGGGCTGTGGCTGTGCCAAAGATCATGTATCCTTCAGATCCAGGACTGGCTTCAGCCTCACCCTCATGCCACAGTTGGGTGAAGGGGGAGACAGGAGGCAGTGGCTCCCCAGGACGCTGCAGGATGCCTGGTGGCTCTCAGACCACTGCCAACCTGGCCACCCTCCCCCAGGTACCGCTCACCTGTTGGGACCCTCTGCCCATCACACCAGCTTCCTGCCTGCTGCTCACCTGACAGGTGGGTCCCCTGAGGGTGGCAAGGTCGGGTCAGCACCTGTAGGCTGGAGTCAGACAGGGTCGGGGGACACAACCCAGCCGCAGACCCGACTCCTACTCCCTGCAGATCCCTTCAGCAGATCAGGCACCTTTGGGGGACTGGGCAGCCTGGGCAGCCATGCCTTCGGAGGGCTGGGCAGCCACACACTGGGTGAGTGACGCCAGCTGGGTCCCTGGGCCAGGACAGGGTGGGTTTGGGAGGCCTGGCTGCTGACCCGTGCCCCCTCACCAGCTCCAGGGGGCAGCATCTTCACCCCCAAGGAGGGCTCCCCACTGCACGGCCTGCCCAGCCCACACGAGGCATGGAGCCGGCTGCACCGGGCACCGCCCTCCTTCCCCACACCACCCCCATGGCCCAAGCCCACTGATACGCTGAGCAGCCACGCTCGGGAGCCCCAGGAGCCAGAGCCAGGCCACGAGGAGTGTGAGCGGTGAGCAGACCCCTCCCTTGCCTTGTCCTTGAGGCCTTCCTGCCCTGTGGCCCCACCCCCTCTGCACCTCGCCCCCCACCTGCAGCCTCAGTGAAGCTGGGGCTCTCCTAGGTCCCCCGAGCTCTGCCCAGAGTGCATCTCTCCAGAGTGGGGTGAAGGTGGAAAGACCCCACACTGGGGCGTGGGCAGATGGCTTGGGCTTGGGGACCAGGACCCAGAGGCAGACTCTGGTCTAATTCCATGAATGGAATAAATGGCTCCCCTCCCTGAGGCTTGGGGAAGCAGCCGGGAGGGGCTGCTGCCTGGGGGTTAAGCTGGCACCCCCACTCCCTGCAGCACAGGGCTCCCCTTGGTCTGTGTGGCCTTCAGGTAGGAGGTACAGACCACACAGCATGGACCCCACTCACAGCCAGAAGACCCAGTAGCCCTGGGTTCACACTACACCCTCTCTACCTGCTTTCCTGAATCCTGATCTCGCAGGGTCCCTGGAAGTGAGGGGTGGTGGGGGTGCACAGGCCAGGGAAACCCCAGGAAGAGGCCATGCGCTGGTCTGCCTGGCTGGCAGGTGAGCCCTGGACAGAGACAGAGTGGCAGAGATCCCAAGCTGAGAGCCAGGCCTGTCCAGGGCAGCAGCTACTGGTGCCTTGCAGGGTCCAGGGGGAGGGGGAAAAAGGGGCACACATGCCCCGTGGGCTGTGAGAGCCTGAAGCCACCAGCTCCCCACAGGGCCTCCTTAGGGTGGTGTCCTGGCACTAGGTGAGCCCAGACCTGGCCCAGGTGACAGTCGCTGGGGTGGCACCAACTTGGCTGGGTTTTCTGCTGCAGGCCTGGGGGGCTCAAGGGCAGTGGTTCCCACCTTTAGCATGCCCGGAGGGCACAGTGCATGTGCCAGGCGGTCAGACCTTCTGGTAAGGGGAGGATAGTATCGGGTCGGCCCCCTCCGAGTGGAAAGCTGTACTGCCCTGTCGCCTGCACACTGAAGGACAGGGCCTGGCACGAAGGGATCACGGGATGCCAAAGGGTCCCTTCACGCAGGTCAGGCAGAGCAAATGCCAACCTCCATACCCCTGTAGGGACCTCCTGGAGAAAACTCGCCTGCTTCGGCCCCCGGCGACACATGCCCTGCTTCTGCGTATGCCCGAGTCCCGCGTCAAGGACCCCCGCTCAACCATGCAGGTGCAGGAGGATGGTGCCATGCTGGCCGCGCGCCCACCATCACCCTGCAGCCAGGCAGCCCTGGGCGACAGCCTGCGCCTGCCCAGGAGGTTGGGCCGTGAGCTCATGCCCAGCGCCACTGTCGTGAAGGTGAAGGAGGAGCTCGGGGAGGATGCTGCGGGGCTGGGCCTGGCCCATGACCGAGGCCTCGCACTGCACGCGCCACCCCCGCTGGTAGCTGTGGCCGGGGTCCCTGCGCGCCCCCAGCCTGCACCGCTGGTGCCCGGGGAGCCTCGCGAGTACCCAGCACGCAACCCGCATGAGGTGGAGGCCCGGTAGTGCCCAGCGGACTCGCCTGCGGGCGTGCCGGGCTGGAGATGGGCCGTGAAACCCCTACTTTGTACTTTTCCCCACAGGTGAGAAGCGTTTTTAATGGTTTTGTACTTTTCTTAATTTTGTGCTCTTCAGACATTTAGCCAAAAAATAATTTTTAGTTGGGGTTGGGATTTACTGGACTCGGCCCCCTTTCTAGCCCCAGGTCTCGTCTTATTTATGGAGAGAAGACGGACGGCCTTTCCGTCCACGCACTGTGAGGCCACTAGGCCCGGCTCTGCCCTCCCTTGGTCCTTGGAACCGCAGTCACAGATCTCTATTAAAATAACAGTGAATAATGTACAAAGCTTTGGTTTTTGCCTTATTGTGTTATGCAGAAGTGTAAGATTTTTTGGGTTTGTTTTCAAAAGCTGAAAGTGTAAATACTGTTAATATCAATTTAAGACATTATTAAATTCTCAACCTGAGAAGGCTTTATAAAAAGCTCCCAGAAACCCTCTGGCTGTGTGTTTGATATGGTCGCAAACACCCTGCTGTCAGCTAGAAACGCACTCAGCTCTGAGTGCAACCACAGGTGGGGCCAGGCGCCCGTGACTGCCCCTCTGCCATTGCCCGGGTCCTCTCCACAGTGGCTTCCGGACGATGCCCCAGCTTCTGCTATGGCTGCAGGCTCACGAGGGCTTCTGGCCTGGCTGATGCCAGCTGCAAGGACAAACCTGTGGGCCTTGTGCCTACCGAGCAGGTTGGTGGCCTACCCTGTGCCAGAAGAGGGCGGCACTTTCCACCCAATTTGGAAGAAGCCACCATGAGTGCCAGAACTTCGACCTCTGGGAGGAGCCAGGAGCTCCTCCCAGAGTTGACCTCGCCCAACCTCAGCCCTGACCCCTCAACCCCATCACTGGCCTGGACTCAGGGCTGAGAAGGGGCTGGTGAGGGTGCAGTGCCCAGGACAGGGACGCAGGAGCAGGCACCCTAGCAAGCACCGTCCAGACTGGACCCCAGCCCTGCGCTCCCCCAGCATGGGCCACAATCAGCAGGTGCTGTGGCCTCCGGTTCAGGAACAGCTGGGTCCACATGTTCTGCCCAGGACCAGTGGGGGCCCACAGGCCTGGTCCACACCCAGCATCCCCAGGTGGGAAGCTGAGGGACCCTACAAGGGCGGCCAAGCATGGAGGAGGGAGGTTGAAACGGGGATGCATCTTGCTTTCTGGGACAAAGGGTCTTCAGGGTCAGACACTCCCTTGCCCTCTGAGGAGCACTCGAGGGCACTGGGATCCTTGTTGCTGACTGTGACCATGCATCAGGGAGGCCACCACACCCACTCAAATTGAGCTCAGAACTCAAATTCACCAGACTGCTGAGTGACTTGCTGGGCCCGACAGCAGGGGTCCTGGCACTCTGTGAAGATACAGTCAGGGCCTGGGGCTGACCTGAGGTTCCAGTTGGTGTTCGCTGGGGTGCCCACTCATGCATCCCCATCTTGGGCATCATGCACCTGCCAGTGCCCTCCTGGCCTCAAGCCCAGGCCTCCCCCCCCCCCAGTGATGGGGTTGATGGGTCAGGTTTGAGGTTGGCCTAGGTCAGCTGAGCACCCAAGCTCCTGGCTCCTCTTGGGAGGCAGTGGCTCTGGCACTCACAGCCCCACTGCTGCCCCTGTGGACCCCACCCAGACACAGTGCTGTAGACCTGAAGCCTGGGCATGGGCACCAGAGTGGTCAGGAGTTCCAGCCTCAGGGAGCTGGCAGAACGCTGTGGGCCAGGCCCTGTCCTGTGCCGAGGACTTGGAGGCCAGACACACTTCTGCCACTCTTGTTCATTGATGCCTGGAGACCTGTCCTTCCTGCCACCCTGCTGGGTGGAGCCTTCCAGGAGGCCTGGCCATGTGCGCTGCTCTGGCATGTGCTCTGGAGCCCGCAGCCTATGCCAGCTGCCATTCCCTCTGGGCACCTAGCTGGTCGCAAGCCTCCCTTCTCTCATGGTTCTTCACCATCTCCAGCTCCTCTGCGACCTGCTCCAGCCACCTCAGGCAACCTCGTGGCAGTTGGGTGAGGTTTGGGGAGGCCAAGGCTCCCAGCTGCCCCAGGGTGGGTAGTGGCCAGCTCTCTGTCAGACTCCTGGGTTGCTGGCCTGTGAGGTAGTAATGGACAACCTCAGGCCCCACAGATTTTCTCAGCAGGGACTGCCACTGTCGGAAGCTCTTTACGCCAGAGATGGATCCAGCACCTGGCCCTGGACCAGAGCCAGCAGGTTCCATGCCCCATGGGGGACTTTTCCTGAGGTGTCCTCGGTCACATGGAGGCCACACACTGACCACAGCCAGCTTAGGGCTCCTGCCCAGGCTACGGACCCAGCAGACTGAACCTGCTAGTGGCTGCCTCCTCTCTCTACAGGCCAAGCGTGCCCTGGCATGAGAGGGGCAGCATGTGCCCACCCTCTGTCCCTTTGGGCATCTGTGTCCCCTGTGCATTCCAGACAGACAAGTCAGGAAACCAGCCCAGCCCAGCCTTGGGTCCTGGGACTGTGTTTCCATTCTCCCGTTTGCCCACCTACTCTGCCCAGGCTTCTTCCCTACTACAGGCCTTGGGCCCTGTGGCCACAGAGCAACACAGCCCCCAGGAGGGCACAGGCCATCTGGGCTGAGGCTTGAGTTTCCCTCCAGAGCAGTGAGCAGACTGTGGCTTCCACTCAGCAGCCAGCAGTGGCATTTTAGCAGATTCACTAGCACAGACAACACCAGGGCACACTCACATGGTTGTAACAAAGCGGTCTCCCTCTGTTGATGCATCATCAAGTGCATCAGGCCACACTTTACACGTGCACCACACTGCACATGGTAGAAACAGTCTGCAGCCACGGCTGGCCACGTCCACAGGTGGGACTCAGCTCCCAGCACCTCCCAGCTGTGCACTCCTGAGAAACCTGGGGGACAGAGCTCAGCAAAGCCATGGGTAAGGAGCAGAAGCAGCCAGCGCAGGTGGGGAGCGCTGGGGTTCCTGGAGGCTGAGTGGTAGGAGAGGCTCCAGTGCCACCCACACTGCTGTCACAGAGGGGCTCTGACATTCAGTGGACATACCCAAAACACACATGAGCCATGGTGAGAAAGACTGGTGAAGCAGAGACACAGCCCAGGACTGCTTTCTCCACAGAAAAGTAGCAACAGAGGCTCCGCAAAGGTGTCTAGATGGGTAGACTGGTGGGTAGGTAGATGGTGGCTGGTGGCTGGTGGCTGGGTGAGTGGTGGGTGGGTGGAGGGATGAAGGATGATGGAGCACAGCGGGGTGAGTAGTTGGACACCAGCGGAAATGGTTAAAAGACTCGGTCTTCTGTCCCTCACCCTCTGCCTACTTCAGCATTTAGGGAGTAAAGCCAAACGCCCCTGTTCAGGCCTTAGTCTCCACCCCAGTCCTGGTCTGAGCATCTCTCCAGCCCGCAGCTGGGCCTCTCTGAGGTCTGCACTTCTCCTGCCACAGACCCGAAGCCAGGCCAGCCCTGTGGTGAGCCCTGGGCCCCACACTGTTCACGCAGACATGGTGGAGGGAGCCAGCCTGTCACACCAGCTGCCTCAGGGTATAGAGGAAAGTGACACAATGACTCATATGGCCACCCTGACCCCTGCTTTCGGGCCTTGTGATGGTTGCAGGCTATGAGGCTGGGTGGCTTCTTTCCACAGCTGCCTGCAGGCACTGCTGTTAGCTTGGCTGTTTCACAGGGGGACTTCAATTACAGCATAGGTAGAGGCGTTAGTAAGGAATCGTCTTAGATTGGAGCTGTCACTGAGTGACTTGGTCTGTCCTCGCAAGCTTCTGTCCACATACCCACTCCCATGGGCTCTTCTCCCAGCTGTGCAGCCCCTGGGCCACAGTGCTGTTTGCTACGTTCTGAGTGGGAGGCGGCCAGCTCCATGGTCTCCTTTTGGCAGCCCCTGCTTCTCATCTCTGACTGCAACCACAGCTCCCAGGGGACCCAGAAGCAGCTGTGTGTCCTCAGGCTCTGAGCTCTGGGCTCTGGGCGAGGCCAGAGCCTGTCTGCTGCTCTCCCCAGCCATGACCCTTCCTTCTCCACGTTGGGATGTGCGGTGGCAGGAGCTGCACTCCTCAGCACATACACCTTCCTACTATTTTCACAGCCTCTTTTCACAGTCAGGGGTGGGGCAGGGACTCCACACTCGGCTGCAGCTCAGCCCGCTTGCATTTTCTGACTTTCAGACCAAGCCTGGGCTGAGCTCAAACCCGTGATCCTCTGGCCTCAGATGCCCAGATGCCTGCTGCTCGCTGATCCCCCTGTCTCCTGTCAGTCAGTCTTGCCTGCTTTCTTACTTTCTGTATAGAAATACACAGTGGCATGTTCAGTCTCCTGCCCTCCAGGCCTCTCCTTGCTCCTTGCAGGAAGCAGGAAGTCAGTGCTAGGAACACCCTGGGGACTTCCCTCAGCCTCGCCCCCTGCAACCCCAGGCCCTGCATCACAGTGCAGCAAAGGCCCCACCTGCCCTTCCCCACCATGGCCCTGTCCCTAGCCACCTCACTGGCCAGGGTGAGAATCCCCCAGGAGGAAGGCAGTGCTGCAGGGCAGGGCTTCCGAGTCTGACCTCGACACCAGCTCTCCTGGCCGCAGCCAAGACACCAGGCTGACACCCAACTGAACTGAGTCAGCAGGTGCTGGGTACAGAAGGCCCACCTGAGGATTGCTGCCAACAGCGTAAACTTGGCACTGGAGGGGGAGATGGTGCTCTTGATTCTCCTGGAGAAGCTGGTCACGCTGGTTTTCCTGTCGGAACTTGACTATTTCCAGTGTCAGAGGAGCTCGGGTCCTCACTGTCACTGAGGATGGCTGTGGTTCTCTTCAGAGGAGCTCTGGTCCTTACCTTGAGTGTCACTTCCTGGCTCCAGTGCCGGTCCCTCAGCTGCTGGCACAGGTCCTTCATGCCACTGGTGCAAACTTTCTAGCCTCCATCATTGACCTTTGTGCCTTCCCAGAGCAGATCCTTGGTACAGATTTGCATGGGACATTGCCATGAGCTCTAGATCTTCTGCTGGACTTGTGCAGGACACTACTGTGGGATCTGGGCCCTCATTTGGATTCTTTGGGTCTCAGTGTGTGGACAGATTTCCTGCACTCTTTTTACATTTGCACTCTTTGGGTGAATATTGTAAAATAATCCTATAGATTATTTGTCCTGTGTTAAATTGTTTTCTTTGCAAACCCTAACACAGGCAGGGAAACCCAAGCTGACATTGGGGAAAAGACTGCACCCAAAGAGTGCTTTGGTCAGACTGGGCCAGCTCTGATCCACTTGGATCTGTCCTGCCAGTGCCAGGATAGGGACAGACATGGGCTCTCACCCTGGTACCTCTGAATGTTTACACCGGACACAGTGGTGTATACCGTGATCCTAGCTACTCAGAAGACAGGAGGATGGCAAGTTCCTATCAGGAAACTGAGGCAGGAAGATGTCAGGTCATTTAGCAAGATCCTGCCCCAACAAACTGCAAAGGGGTGGGGTGCAGCTCAGTGATGAGTGCTCGGTGAGTACCCCAAGGCCCTGGATTCCATCTCAGCAGCACAGGAGTCAGTGTCAGGAGCCTGGCAGTCACCTCGCTTTGGGTCACCTCAGTCGTTCCAGCAGCAGAAGGGCTCCTACAGCATGTGGAGGCCAAATGTCTAGGATCCGGGGTTTCCAGGGAGTAGACAGCAAGAGCTTTTTGGTCCCCACTCATGACCTGACCACTTGCCATGGCTTCTTTCCACCTGGGGAGCAGCTTAGGAACTTGGGGTACAAACCTCTCCCCGACACGGCATGGAGAAGCCTGCAGTCAGTGATGCCAATGGCTGGGTCGCTGACCGAAGGCCTGCAGGGTGCCTAGGGCAGCATCCTTACTGTGTATCTCACTGGGACCCTTAAAAACTCCACGCAGCTGGGGTGTGGTGGTCCACGCCTGTAATCTCAGCAGTTGGGAGACTGAGGCAGGAGGCGTGCTGTGAGTTTGAGGCCCGCCTGGGCTACAAAGCAAGACCCTGTCTAAAAAGCCAAAAAATTCTATGGAATGATGAGAGGATAAAACACAGCTGAATTGCCCTCCAAAAAACAAGAGAAATTGTGGATTCCCTTTCCTGGGAGCCCCCCACACAGACTGCATTGCCTGGCACACAGGGCTGATTTGTCACTGTGGTGTCCATACCCTCCCTGCCCCGTGCTTGTGTGGACAGAGATTTGCACAACGGAGGTCAGCCCAGGCGGCACTCCGCAGGTCGGGGCCACCCATCTTTCCTTCCCCCTGGCAGAACCTCAGTGTGGCCCTGCAGCCCCCACCCCAACCTGCAGTGCTACACCATAGCTCGGGCCACGCTAGGCAGCAGGCGGCAGTGTAGGTGCGGAGCTGCGCTGCCCCCCGTAGCGTCCTTGGAAATGCTGGGCCAGAGCTCAGCGTGGTGGCCTCTGCCGGAAAATCTCAGTGAAAGTTGGAGGACCGTGGGCTGCTCAAGGCCACCAAGACAGCTTAGACCCAGCCTGAAAATTAAAAATAAGAGCTGGGGGAAAACTCCGCAGTGGAGTGGGGCCGGCAGCTGCTGTGGCCCCAGCTCTGGCGTCTCCAGCCCAGCCTCCCAGACCTACAACACTTCGCTGCCTTGCACCAGGAAGAGACTGTGGCTTCCTCGCCACACAGCAGTGGCCCTCACAGACAGGGTCACCTGTCAGCCCGCCCCAAGGGGAAATTAACAAAGCAGACTCACCGTTGAATTCATTAAAAGGGTTAAATTCCACTCCTGGCTTCTAAATTCTGATTCTAAATTGGGCCCAGCATTTTGCTTTTCAGGGCCCCACATGGCTGGTGCTGCATGGAGATGTCACCCCAGGCATGGGCCATGCCCACGTCCACAGACAGATGGCTCACACACACAGGCACACGTGTGCATGTGCAAACAGCAGCCCCTGGCCGGTGAGCTCGCAGCACCCCAGGGCAGACGGACAGATCAAACAGCCATGTGGGACTCGGCACGCAGAAAACTCAGTCCCATTTTCACAGAATCAGCCTCAAGTCGGTTCATCTGAATCCCTGTTTGTGGCACAAATCTCCAGGTGTGACCAGCAAGAATTTCCCTAGGTGTGAAGTGCGGTTCTGAGCAACAGCTGTCAACAGAAAATAATAATGGGCTCTGGATGGAGGGAAGTAGGTGAGGCTGTGGCGTGGAGCAGGCCTTGAAACTGCAAACAGGGACTGAGAAAAGGAAGTAACAGAAAAGTTATTTTGATATTGTCTTAGCATCAGCATTAAATTTTTAATAAGATAATTGGCCTTTCTCTGGTTTTTTTTTTTTTTTTTTTTTTTTGGTACTGGGGATTGAACTCACAACCTCACGCTTGCCAGGCAGGCGCTTAAGCCACTGAGCTAAATCCCCAGGCCAAATTGGCCCTTCTCAATGAGCAGAGTAAATCGATAAATTTCCTATTCTTTCTGTAGAAAATATAAAATGGTTAACTTGTAAACATGTGATCAAAGACTATGACATCAGAAAAGTCGGTGTAAAACTGTCATAGAGGTGGCCCTGAAGCAAGGCCAGCAGATTGCTGGTTTCAAACAGGAGCCTAAAGAGAATTCTTTAGGTCTGTTGGCCATTTCAGAACTTTGGAAATGGAATGGTCAATTCATCAGAAAGAAATAGCAGGTGAGTATGGCGGACTTTGGAGGGCCTGCAGGGGAGAGACCCTGGTGCATCGGGACTTGTACCGTGTAGTTGACTTGGGGTGCCGGGAGAACAAGGAACTCTTCCCATCTCTGGGGCGTGACTGTGATCCTGCCGGAGTGTGGGCTGAGAATCAGACATCTCATG
>PVJX010000807.1:80998-95066 GCA_004027295.1 Dolichotis patagonum
ACTACACATCTTGTGAAAAGATTGGCTATGTTATTTAGTATGAGCTCTCCATATGCAAAGATAAGGACAACCATTTGGAAGAAAACAAGAGACAATATGACAGATAGTGAAGATCTCTGGTTGTCTAGCTTTGAAATTTATGCTTTCTTATGTCCCATTCTGTTGTTTTGTTGTGTTTAATTTTACTCCCTTTTAAAATAAAATTTAAAAAAAATTCAGCTGGCATTAATCACTAGTTTTGTTTTTTTGTTTTTTGGGTTTTTTTTTTTTTTTTTTTTTTTTTTTTTTTTTTTTTTTTTTTTTTTTTTGGTACCAGGGATCAAACTCATGACCTCACACTTGCCAGCAGGCACTTATGCCAATGAGCTAAATCCCCAGTGACTGCCAGTTTTTAATCCATAACAGACTCCTTGTTGAAAGCCTACTTTTTTCCCATTGAATGACTTTTTTGTTTGTTTTGGGGACTGGGTTTCGCTATGCAGTTCAGGCTGGACTTGAACTTGGTTTGTAGCCAAGGTTTGTCTTGAATTTGCAGTGATCATACTGCCTGGCCTCTCCAGTGCCAGAATTACCGGTGTGTGCTACCACCCCCTGCCTCCACTGAATAATTTTGACACTAATGTTATAATTATTTTATCCTATTTAAAAACTTCATTATTGTGTTATTTACTTTCCTGTTAACTGGAATGCCTGCAGCTTAAAGGGTAAGAGGCTTGTTTTGGCTCACAGCTTTAGAGATCTCAGTCCATGGGTGGTCTGTCCACTCCAAACCAGAAACAGCATGGGCCTGGCAGAAGAGAGCTTCCCACCTCATGGCATAAAGAGGGGAGCCGAGGATAAGAATGCACCCCTCCAGTCATGCCTTAGTGGCCCATCCCTTCCAGTCAGGCCTCAGCCTCTAACAGCGCTGTTGTAGTCAGGGGTTGTGCAGAGAACAATTAGAATCAGGACATGGAGTTTATAATATTGTTTTATGATGGTCACCCAGAGTTAACACAAGAAAATGCACGAAATCTATCTACAACACCAAAGACATAGAATATTTAGTCAAGGGCCTGAATCCCACAGCAATGTCCCACACGAGCCCAGAAGAAGACCCAGAGCTCATGACAATGCCTTCCACGAGTCCAGCTGGAGGCCTGGAGCCCACAGGAAGGACTCATGCCAGTCTGTTTTATGGATCTGTGCTGGGAAGCCCCAAAGGTCAGTGGTGGAAGCTAAAAAGTCTATGCCAGCGGGGTGAAGGAGCTGTGCTGATAGGTTGAGGGTTCTATGCTGCCAAAAAGTCACACAACAAGACCAGGGCTGTCCTGAAAAGCACCACAGCCATCCTCAGCAACACGGAGGCCCCAAGCTCCTCCAATGACAAGCACAGTTGAGTACATGTCAGGAAGCCAGCGTGACGAGTTCATCCTAGTGGCACATGTCTTACTCTCCAGAGCCAGGAAGCAATGCTTGATGTGAGGACCAGAGCTTCTCCAGGAGAACCAATGGCTCAAACAGCAACATTTAGGAGAACCCACAATGCCTCAGTGCATTAACACACTAATGCCGTAATGTATTAATGCCTCAGTGCACTTCCTTCTCCTTCTCCATGTCTCCATTTATGCTGGCAGCCTTCCTCAGGTGAAACATTTATGCTCAGCAGCATGGTGACTCAATTCTGCTGGCATTAAGTTGACCACCAGTTTTTAATCTATAACAAGCACCTTCGGCACATTCTATGCGCACTCTCACCAGTCACTGTCCAGAGCACGGCCTGCATCTGAGCACACGAGGCCCTGGGGAACATTCTGGATCTGAACTGTAACACTCTGCCCCAGCCCCCAGAAGACTCATGTGCTTCTCCTTATGCAAAATGTGTTTAGTTCCTCTCCGGGTTGTCAAAGTCAGTTTCAAGATTGCTAAAAAGTCCGAAGTCTCCTCTGAGACTCAAGGCAAGCTCTTAGCTGTGAGCCCTATAAAATCAAAGAGGCAGGGCAAACATTCTCATTCCAAAAGGGAGGACAACAGGGAAGGAGGGGATCAGACCAAAGCAAGACTGAAACCCAACAGGGCAAACATTAAATTCTGCAGTTCCATGTCCAGCACTTGGGTCAAGTGAACTTCAAGGGCTTGCGTGGTTCTACCCCTACAACATCGCTGATTGTATTTCTCATGGCCTCTCTTTTGGGGTAGCTTTACTCACTGCCTGTGCCTTCCTCAGCAAATGTTTCATTTTTCTGACTTCCCAACTTTCTGGGGTCTCTATCATACTTTCAGCTTCTTCCTATCAGATGCAACCACTATTCCCTCAGGGCCACACCTCCTGGACTCCCAGGCCTTCTTCTGAAATCTGAGTAGAAGCCTCCTTAAACCTTGCTGCATTCTGCACACACATAAAACCAGCGCTATGTGGATGATGCCAGAGTCTGTAGCCAGCTTGAGCAATAGCCAGGTCCCATTGAGTCATGGCTTCAGTGGCATAAGTGCCTGCATGGCTCAGCACTGTGAACCAAATCCCAGGGTGCCTTGGGGTCTATTTGCAGAGCACAGTATTTCACTTTTGGATCCCTGAGCCTACAGTGGGTGGGGTCTTACTGATTCTTGAGAATACCCGCAAGCCATCCTTTCTACTGTCCTGACACAGAGTACTTGGATTCTTTTTGACACTAATCTTTTTGGCCACTGTCCTCTGAGCCCACTCTGGCCAGCACTGTTCTGGACTCTGCTATGTGCTGGTCGGATGGGGCCTGTGGCTCCCAGACACCAGAGCCACAAGGAGAGGAAGTGTAATGGATGAGGAGCCCCAGGCTGCCCTTCAGGAGTCAGCCTGGGGAACAAGCTGAGCTGCTCTTGCACATGTGGCCTGTAGTGCTCCAGCAGCTCAGCACCCCAGACTGTTGCCTGAGCAACCTGCTGGACACCAGTTCACAGGCTAGGAATGAATGCAAGTGCTTCAGGCTGTGAGTGCTGGAGATTTTCTCTGTGGTACTGGAGAATGAACACTGTGCTTCACTGGATGTGAGGACCCCAGTCCTTCCCACTGCCCAGCAGAGCCTCCCCCGGCTCACAGTTGCTTCCTGGTGCCCCCTCATCCCTGGCCCTGCCTGATTCAGCCTCCATCTGTGCTGTCTGGCAGTGGAGCCCACAGCCTAGCACTCTCTGAACCCTTGCCAGCTGCCCTGTCCCATTTGCCGAGTCCCCGCCCCACTTCCCTGCTGAGCAGGACCAACTCCAGGCAGCACCAAGGCACCTGAAGGAGAGCCCTTTCCTCCGGGAGCTTGGCACTTGATTGACCAGAAATCAGAGGCAGGTGAGAGACCCACACCACATGCTCCAGGAGAAACAGAGTGAACAGAGGTGAGAGAGAAGCACCACTACTCTTTAACAGATCTGGGAGTCAGCCCAGCCAGGGGGCAGAACATGAGCAGGGGCACGTGTGATGGGGACCTGTCTTGGGGAGGAGGTGGCACTGAGGAACTGGGGTTCCACAGGCCTGGTATGCCTAGTTAGGGATGTTTGGCGGTCCCTGGGTAGTTCTAGTTGGGTAGGGGGCAGGAGAGGGAAACTGCAATCACTAAATGAGGTCTTGGTAGCTTCCACCGGCCTGTGTGGCCTGAGTCATGCGGAGGCAGAATCCTGGCACATTCAGTCCCTTCTGCTGGGCTGGACAGGAGAATGCAGAAGCAGGTGGACCGAGCTCGGTGACTCCTCTATGATCTACCTGCAGAGGGGCTGTGACCTTCCCGGAAGTGGCAGGTGGGCTAGACTCGCCTTTAACCTAGGAACAGGTGGGATTTGTGACAGCAGTGGGAACAAGGAGGGGCTGGCTGGCCTCTCCTCTAACAGGATGGGGTGGGACCATCGAGCAGCCAACCAAAACAAGCCCAAGAGCATTTCCTGTTGGCTGCAGCCCGCAGGGAACCTGCAGGCATTTGGTGTTCTCAGTGTGGAAACCCTAGCAAGTGGTCTCATGCTTAGCCCTGAGTGCCCTGGGAGCCTGGGAGAAGCCAGGCCATGTGCCTCTGGGCTGCACCTCAGCGGGTGTTGAGTCCGTTTTTGGTGCTCAGCACTCAAGAAGGGGGTCGAGTTGTAAGTGGCATCAGAGGCCAGGAGATTTTCCCTGGAACTTGTGATGTCCCTGGCAGGATTTCTTGTCTTGCTTTTACTGAGCATACTTGAGGGTGTCAATCCAGGGGTCACTGAGACACAGAGGAAATGGAGATGGGTAGGAGTAAACATCTGGGAAAAGAGGGCCCCGTGGGGACAGCATGTGCCAAAGCAGGAGGGCTGTGGCCTTCCCCATATGAGGCATGACTGTGTGGCAGGGCACTAATGGGCAGGGCACTAATGGGCTCTACCCAAGACATTTGTGGGGTATTTTGTTTTTGTCTTTTTGAGACAGGATCTCACTCTGCAGTTCACCTTGGTCTTGAGCTCACTTTGTAGCCCAGGCTGGCCTTAAACTCACAGTGATCCTCCTGCCTCAGCTTTCCCAGTGCTGGGGCTGCAGGTGTGAGCCACCATGCCTGGCACTGTTTTTATTTTTGTAAATTGTACTGAACAGAAAACCAAGTGTTCTCGCCATTGTAAGTGGGCCATTCCAGGGAGCTGGGCACAGTCTGTGCCCTGCAAGTTCCGCTGTCCTCCCACATAGCTGGACCTCAGCCCTCTCAGCTGGACACTACCACCCTCATTGAGGTCTGGGCCTGACCCTCCCAGGACTCCACGCAGCTTATCTCAGTGACCAGAGGCCCTCAGGGCCACCCCGCCCACCCTGCACTTGCATTCACTGCAACCTAGCAAAAGGGTCCTGTTTGGCTTCTGGGGCTGCTTCCTTTCTTGGCCACGGCACACCTGACCAGGAACCTGGGCCTCCAAGGGAGTCCAGGCCTACGAAGACGTTTGAGACTGAAGAAAAGTAAAGCTCTCCCTATTTCTAAGCATGAAAAGAATATGGAAAGTTTGAGGTTTTAAAATGTTCAGATGAGATTGAATTTGGCTTTCATGTCATTTAAATTAGCGTGTGTATGTGTTCACTCACAAGACTGCAAGCACGTGTGTTCCTGGGGCTTCTGGGACGTGGAAGCGGCTGACTGTGGGGCTGCGGCTCTGCCTCTTGAGCGCTGCTGACCTGAGTCTTTGCCGGACTGCAAGGAGACAGAAGAGCCCCCTCCTGCTCAGGGGAGGACGAGACCTCAGAGGATGCATGCAGCAGGATGGAGGGCTGGGGTTGGGAGCAGAGCGCTCAGGGGCCCCTGAGGGAGGTGGCCTGGGTACACCTGGCTTTCTATCATGGTCTGAGTGGGAGGTAGTGGGGGAAGTCACAGAAAATGCAGTCACTGCTGGATGTGGGTCTCTGGGGCCAAGGGTGCCAGGTTGTGGCCCTGGGTCCTGCTGGACTTTCCTTGGTCTGCACTTGTCCCCTGGGACTGGGGTGTGAACACTGTCAAACCCGGGTAGAGCTGCTGTGTCCAACCTACGAAGCAAGCTGGGTGTTGCAAACGAGTCCTCACTTGTGCCACCAGTGTGACCATCACAATGGGCCCTGTAGAACCAGCAGTTACAGCAGGGCTGTGACCTTGTGTGAGCAGCATAACTACCTCAATGGCACAGCCATTGTCCCCTCACCACAGATGCTGTGACAAAGACCATTGTTTCAGAACTTCTGATGCATGGGGTTGTCCTCATTGTCACCCCCTAAGGATTGCCCCATCTCCTCCTCCGTGGGTCCCTGCCCTGTCCGAGATCCACACTACATGGAACCAGGCCCAAAGCTGCACCGTCTTGGCATCAAGAAGCTGATGGCCCTCTGGGACACAAGCGCATGTCGCTCTGGGACACAGAGCAGGGTGCAAATCGGCTCAGGCCAGCGCTCCACAGCCCTGAGGCTGTGCCGAGACCTGAAGGCTTCAGCCCTGGGGGCCTCAGCATCGAGCACAGGCGGAACTGTGCCAGGCCCCCAGCCGCTCCCCAGGGTGTCTGCACGGCTAGTCTGCACACCCACAAGGGCACTGTATCTTCCTGGCTCCTGCGCAGAGGAACCCACACAGGTTCTGTTCGAACAAATGAGCCTCAGCCTCCTCGAACCTCCCACTTCAGGCTCCCACCACCATGCCCTGCTGCCAAGCGAGCACCAGTGACGGACACTCTTGCACCCTCTTGTGTCGCAGAGGTGTCACTAAGCAGGTGCTGGCCCAACCTGGTGGCCAGCGTAGTGATGCCGAGCAGCCACGTGCTGAAAGAGGAACTTTGGCAAAATAAATATGAGTGTCGAGCCACAAACACCTACAGAGCAGGCCCCACAGAGCCCAAGGGTGGACACCCTGCTGATGTTGGGGCGGCATGGCCAGTGCAGTCACTGCCACCTGGAGCGTTAGAAATGGTGGTGTGGATTTGCTGAGCCTGGGAGCTTCGATTGTTCCCTTTCTTTACATCTTCCTTCTTGGTGACTGCAGATTGAAACATCTTTCCCCAGATGGAAGACGAGAAACACCACCCTCTCCCAACTCGTGTGCTGCCACTTTGTGTCTGGGGGACACTGGGCAAAGCAATGGCCATTTAGCCACAAGACACTGAGTGCTGGGGAGGGGTGCAGCCTGGCCTGTGGGCAGGAGGTCAGCAGGCGCCCGAGGCAGCCTCATTTAGCTTAATTAAGGGCCCAGTCCTTTCCTGCAGGAAAAGGTTGTTAAAAAGCCACTTCCCCTTCTGGATTAGAAACCAATGCGCTCTCAAGCCAGGGAAGGACAAAGGTGGCCCTTGAGTTTGTTTTGCTGAGTGACGATTCCCGCTCTGGGATGGGGGTGGGCAAGGGAGGATGACAGATGAGGCAGACACTCGTGCTTCTCCTGTCATCTACCCTGTGGCCGATGCCAGCCAGGGGTTCAGGGCAGCTCTGGGGTTCACAGCTGTCACAGTCATGCTGCCATGGGTGACCGTACCGAGGGGCAGGACCTGACAATGCGAAGTTCTGCGTGGTTTTTCTGGAAACCTGAAGCTGCATAGAGAATATGGTTCATGATTTTGTTATAGTCTGTCTGGGAGAGGAAAGGGAGAAGGGAGGGAGGTGGAGGGGCACCTTGGGACCACCACACTCAGCCTGGGACCCCGCAGGCCTGTGCTGTGATGGCCAGTGCGGCCCGGATGTGGATGTGGATACTGCTGTTGCTGCTGCTCCTCTGGGCGGCCCCAGGGCCAGAGGCCTCAAACAAGGTGAGCTCCAGTGGCACCTGCCTGCCCTGCCCAGTGTGGGGGGTGAGCCTTGCTGAGTCCTCTGCTGGGGATGACGGCTGGCCAGGGGGAGATGGCTGCGCTGGTCTGGTGACCCTGTGTTGCAGGGCATTGGGGAGCCCTGTGAAGAGCATCAAGAGTGCCGGAGCGGCTGCTGTGTCCCCAACAGCTTGAACCCACATCGGTTCTGCACTGCTCAGACTTTCTTCCAGCAGTGCTCACCATGGCACAAGGTATGTGGCCCATTCTATGCAGGCTGGTGGGTGAGTGTAGGTGCGGGATGGTGGACACCTGAGGACTTGAGCTCCTGCCCCACAGCCCATCGGCTACCAATGCTACCACAACTGGGAGTGTCAGAGCAGGTGCTGCAGCCAGATCGGACGCAGTGTGAAGAGGTTCTGCATGTCCAAGACCATCTTCCTTCAGTGTGTGCCCTGGCGCAAGGTGGGCAGTATCCTGGCCCTGTCCCCGAGCAGTCCCCCCAGCCCTGTCTCCTGGTGTGACCTTGGCCCTGTCCCCAGCTCAAAGGAGACCTCTGCAGGAGCCACCGTGAGTGCCTGAGCCAGTGCTGCATCCGACAGAGGGACTCCAGGCCCCGCCGATGCACGCCCCGTACCGGGGTCCTGGCCCAGTGCTTGCCCTTGTAAGTCCCTCGTGGGCAGGGAGGAGTGACAGGTAGGTGAGGGACAGACCAAGGGGAGCCAGGGTGCAGGATCAAGACTGTCACATGCGCCAAGTGTGAACATGCATGACATGGGGGCCTGTGGTCACAGAGCAGGGCAAAGTAGGGCTTCTGAGCCAGGCTCTAGATTGAGATGGCCAGAAGGCAGTCCAGGGTCCCTTCAGGACCAGGGACCCAACTTGGGGTGGGGAGGCCAAAGCAGGGTGCCAGTGAGAGCCCGAGGAACTCGGCAGGCCTATGAGCGTGTCTCTGTGAGTGTCTGTGTCTCCATGTGCACCTGTGCCTCTGTGTGTGTCTGTGTCTCTCTGCAGACTTCTGCCGATGTGTCTGTGTGTCTGTGTGCAGGAGGCTGCCACATCGCTAGGGAGGGAGCATCTCCCTCCCAGGCTTTGGGTCTCAGAGCCAACCAAGCCACAAGGGACCCGGCATGAAGTCCCTCCAGGGTCTGTGCGAGGCTCTGGGGCCCTGCAGGGATTTTTCCACTGGCTCCTCAGGACACCCTGTTGGTTGCAGGAGGAGCCATGTCCCCCTGCTGTGGTGTCCCTGTAGGGCCAATCCCACTGTCTGTTCCCTCTCATTCTTGGTGTTTCCTTCAGGAATTGACCTGAGTCCACACTGCAAGATCAGACCTGGACCCTGGAATCCACCATGGACCTGGTCAGTGAGAAACCACGCCTGTGGCCCTGATGCTCCCTTCCTGGCCCCAGGAGCCTCAAGACCAGAGGCACTGTCCTTTGCCCCGACCATGTGGTGTCAGTGAGCCCAGACCACACAAGTCTGAGATGTGTGGCCCAACTGCAGAAATAAATACCCTGATGGCACAGCACACAGGCAAAGTCTGTGCAGGTCTGACACAGGCCTCCTGAGCCCATCTGGCTTGGGGAGGCCACTTCACATCCCTCCCCTGCACTCTATCCTAGAGGTGAAAATGGCTTACCTGAGTGCGGAAGGTTCCAGAACACAGGACCATGTTCTGGGGTTGCTCACCCCTCCTCTGTTATCCCACTGGTGGCTGAGGCTACAGAGGCCACTTCCTCCCCTTCTGGTCCCCAGGTCTTTAAACTGCACTGCAGTTGGGTGGATTGAGACTAGGGCTCTGGTGGGAGTGGTTAGGGAATTTCCACCTCGGGTGTCAGCACCTGACTGACACTCAGCCCTGTGCCCTGCTGTGGTCACTGCCCACACCTGCTCCCCAGAGCTGCCCTGGGCGCTGGGGTTCCCAAGCCCTGCTGTCTGCCGAGTCCCTGGAGACCCCACCATGCACATCTGCCCGGGCTGAGGGTGCTTGCTCAAGCTTCACTCCGAAGCTTCACTCTCTTTATCTTGGGGTCCCCAGCACCACCAGTTCCCGGGGTGTCACAGGCACAGATGCATGGTGGGCGAGGGCCTGTGTGACCGCAGCCCGATTCTAGTGAAGGAATCACAATACACTGTGAATCTGGAGACGTGGCACCTGAAACACTGTTTTTATGGATTTTGTCATCTCTGTGACAGTTTTTTAAAAATTTTTTTATTTTATTTTAAAAGGGAGTAAAATTAAACACAACAAAACAGAACAGAATGGGACATAAAAAAGCATAAATTTCAAATCTAGACAACCAGAGATCTTCACTATCTGTCATATTGTCTCTTGTTTTCTTCCAAATGGTTGTCCTTATCTTTGCATATGGAGAGCTCATACTAAATAACATAGCCAATCTTTTCACAATCTTTTCAGGTGTGTAGTTCACTGGCTCCCACTTGCTAGGCAGGGGGGAGGGGGAGGGGGGACACGGGATGGGGGACAGGACACATGAGATGTCTGATTCTCAGCCCACACACAGGCATGATCAGTCACCCCCCAGAGATGGAGGAGCTCCTTGTTCTCCTGGCACCCCGAGTCAATTGCACTGTGCAAGTCCCGATGCGCCAGGGTCTCTCTCCTGCAGGCCGCTGAAAGTCTGCCACACTCTCAGCCACCCCCGCAGAGAGAGGAGGAGCTCCTTGTTCTCTCCCGGCACCCCGAGTCAACCGCACTGTGCAAGTCCCGATGCGCCAGGGTCTCTCTCCTTTGGGCTGCTGAAAGTCGGCCACATTCATCGTCACCCCCCCAGAGATGGGAGGAGCTCCTTGTTCTCCTGGCACCCTGAGTCAACCACACTGTGCCGGTCCTGTTGTGCCAGGGTCTCTCTCCTCCAGGCTGCCGAAAGTCGGCCACACTCACAGCCGCCCCCCAGAGAGGGGAGGAGTTCCTTGTTCTCCCGGCACCCCAACTCAACTGCACAGTGCAGGTCCCAAGGCACCAGGGTCTCTCCCCTGCAGGCCCTCCAAAGTCCGCCATACTCACCTGCTATTTCTTTCTGATGAATTGACCATTCCATTTCCAAAGTTCTGAAATGGCCAACAGACCACAGAAAGAATTCTCTTTAGGCTCCTGTTTGAAACCAGCAGCTACAGCAACCTGCTGGCCTTGCTTCAGGGCCACAACACCAGCTGAATTAAATCAGCATGGTGCTGAGTATAGATGTTCCACCTGAGGAAAGGTGCAGCATAAATAGAGATGTCGAGAAGACAAGCCAGGCGTTGTGGGTTTCTCTAAGTGTTGCTGTTTTGAGCTGTTGGTTCTCCTGGAGAAGCTCTGGTCCTTACAGCAAGCATCACCTCCTGGCTCCGGAGGGGAAGATGTGTGCTGTTTAATCTCTAGGAAAAGCTTGTAATGCTGGCTTTCTGACATGTACTCAACTGTTCTCATCATTAGAGGAGCTCAGGACCTCCGTGTCACTGTGGCTGTGGTAATTTTCAAGGAAGCCCTGGTCTTTGTTTTGAGCATGACTTCTTGGCTCCAGCATAGAACCCTCAACTTACCAGCACAGTTCCTTCACCCCACTGGCATAGGCTTTCTAGCTTCCACCACTGACCTTTGGGCCTTCCCAGCAAAGATCCATAAAACAGATTGCGTGAGTCTTTCTTGTGGGCTCTAGACCTCCAGTTGGACTCATGGGAGGCATTGTCATGGGCTCTGGGTCTTCATCTGGGCTCATGTGGGACATTGCTGTGGGATCCAGGCCCTTGGCTGAATATTCTGGGTTTTCATTGTTTTTGGACAGATTTCCTGCACTTTCCTGTGTTTAACTCTGGGTGACCATCATAAAATAATATAAATTCTGTGTCCTGATTCTAATTGTTCTCACAACCATGACTACAACAGAGGCCAAGGCAGATTTTCAAAGATGAGATCCCAAGGTTAAAGAATGCATGTGTGCAAGACATCACCAACAGCAGGAAGCATGGAACAGGATAGGGAGCCAGAGCTACCTGACCAGGTGCTCTTTTGCACCTTTACTGCAAAATTCTTATACAGATTGTTATATCATATTTGCATTCTCTTATGGTTGCTACATTGTGTTAACTTGAAGTTTAAAAATTTAACTAAGAGATTCAGCAGGAAGCCAGGATCCTTACTTTGGAAATATCCTCAGCCTGTGCAAGAGGAGGGCACAGAGGAGGTGTGAGTGCTGCACCTGCTCTGGGGGTGGCGGGTAGCCTGATTACAATATAAGGAAGGAGACCCTTGCTCTCCCCCTCTTTTGCTCTGCTTTTGCTGGCTGCTGCCTTGAAGTGTT
Source organism: Dolichotis patagonum (assembly GCA_004027295.1). Classification (NCBI taxonomy): domain Eukaryota; kingdom Metazoa; phylum Chordata; class Mammalia; order Rodentia; family Caviidae; genus Dolichotis; species Dolichotis patagonum. The sequence continues at coordinate 92,495 of PVJX010000807.1, forward strand.
TCCCTGGTGACACCTGGCCTCAGAGCCAGCTGATTATGACTGAAACCTCCACCGACAGTTAGCTAAATAAACTTCTCCTTCCTTCATTTTGGGTGTCGGATATTTTGTCCCAGCAACGAGAAAAAAGTAACCAAGACACACAATGCTGTCACTAGCGCATGCATGTTTACCTGTGCTAAGTCGTGGTTACTTGCATAACAGTATCCCACTGTGTGCCGTGCTAGACAAGTGAGGTCACATCCTCAGGTGTCCTTAGACACCCCTAAGCTTTGAAGTAGTCTGAGTGGTTCCCCACAACTGGGTATCCACATGGAAAGGAATGAAGGTAGACCTCTTATCTCACACCATACCCCAAATTAACTAAAAATCCACTAAGACCTATACTAAGGAGCTAAAACCATAGAAGAAAACATTAAGAGTAAATATTTGTGACCTTAGAGCTGGCAGTGGATTCTTAGAAAGCATAAGCATAAGCAACAAGTCTAAGGCATGGTAGCACATGACTGTAATCCAAGCACTCGGGAGACTGAGGCAGGAAAACTGCTGTGAGTTCAGTGCCAGCCTGGGCTACATAGTGAGTTCAAGGCCAGATTGATCTACATGGTGAGATCCTCTCGCTCCAAGAAGAAAGAAAGTAAGAAAGTATTGAAGCACTGGCAAGGCACTGCTATGTGGGTGAGGCTTGAAAATGCTGTGCTCAGCAAAGCCATAGGTAGCTGGACATGAAATATCCAAAACACAAAACCTGGAGACAGGAAGATCAGTCATTGGCAGAGAGAAGGGGAACAGAGAATGACTAATGGTTTAGGAGTTTTATTTTGGGATGGTGAGTGTGTTTTATTTATTATGGTACCTGGGATGGAACTCAACCTCGTATTTGCCAGGAAGGTGCACAAAGATCTCTGCAGTACAAATCCCACAGACCCCACACCCAAGAACACCACTGGGGGCAGCACGTCCCAAATGCCACACATGGCCAGGCTGCCACAGGGGTCGGGGCAGACACAGGAATATGTGAACTAGAACACCCATCTTGGGGATGCCCCAGACACACGGAAACCTCAGCCCAGGCTGTGGTGCACCTCACCCCACCAGTACCCACACTCCTTTCCGTGGAGGCTGCAGAGACACAAAACAAGTTAATCTCCAGCGACCAAACAGTGAAGGCTTCTGGGACCTGGTGAGCAAGCAGGTTATTTGGCAGAGGCTAAGCTACACAGGAAGGTGATACTCACGCCTTGGACACAGAAAACAGCCCCCTTTTCAGAGTAGGTGCACCCAGGTGTCCTTACTGTGAGTCTTCCTCCAGGACCAAGGTCGTGGACCTTCAAATCAGCTCCCAGAATGTGGGCAAAGGACATCACACAGGTATGGCCAGGAGACAGTAGAAGCAACCAACCTAAAGACGCCTTCCTTGTGCCTGTTGGGGTCACACCACCCCTTTGCCATGTAGTCCTCACCCCCCTTCGCCTCTCTCCTCTGTGATCATCTCTCCTCTGTGTCCTTCCTGCCTAAACGTCTGCTGTGCTTCTCATGGTTGCAGCAGCCTGAGATTTTTTGCCTGTGATATAGGTTAGTGAACCTACTGCCTGCTTGTTGGGCAGGGTGATTTGAGGTCTCCATCTCTTTTTGAGGGGACAGCTTGGACCTCATCCAGTGACAAAATGGTTTATTATATGCTCAGATGCCATGTGGATTTCCTCTCCATAAATAAGAGTATAAAATATTTTGTGAATTAGCTTTGAATTTACTTCAAAATAATGCAGGTGGAGTTGGGATATTAAAAAGTTACAAAAACGGGGCTGGGGATTTAGCTCAGTGGCATAAGCACCTGCCTTGCAAGCACGGGGTCGTGATCCCGAGTACTGATAAAAAAAATTTACAAAAACAAAACCCCCAAATTTTTGGTTGTTAGGAAAAAAAATGCATTGGGCTAGGCGTAGTGTGCACATCCATAGTCCCAGCATCTGAGAGGCTGAGGCAGGGTCTCCAGTGTGAACTCAGCTGTAACCACCTAGCAGTTGGATGAGTGCCTGTCCAAAGCCAGAACGTTACAAAGCGTCCAGGTCGCAGCGCAGCTCACCACAAAGGCCCTGGGTTCCATCCCCAGTTGAGGGTGGGGTGGAAGGTGGACAAAGGGCAGAGCACTGGGCACTGCTGTGGGCCTAGGTCGCTGCCTAGCCTCAGCCTGGGGTGGGCGGGTGAGCCAGGTCCAGCCCCACCCAGCGCGGCTCCTCCCTCCTGGCTGGCAGTCCCCTCCGAGCTCCAGCCTCCCTCCTTGGGCACCTGCGGCACGCAGGGAGGGCCCTGGGTGGTGCAGTCCGAGAGCAGGATTCTGGGCACGATGGCTGCCACTCACCCCAAGGCCCCCACAGCACAGCGCCTGGCCCAGCGCTGCTGGTCTGCGTTCTGGGACTATGAGACGCCCAAGGTGATCGTGGTGCGCAATCGGCGCCTGGGGGTCGTGTACCGTGCGGTGCAGCTGCTCATCCTGCTCTACTTTGTGTGGTGCGCAGGGCGTGGTTGGGTTGGGGATAGGGACGGGATCCTGGGCGCAGGGCTGGGGTCAGGG